>LNAC01000112.1:479675-610924 GCA_002007465.1 Ailurus styani | reverse complement strand
TATATTTATATATATATATTTATATATATATATATATATACACACACACATATGACATATACATATATATTTATATGAGTTTATATATATATACATATAACACGAAGATCTTAGAGCAGTATAGAGAGGAGGAAATTGTCCAGACTATGGCCAATCCTGTTTAAATCCTGTCTCTGCTATTCAGCACTTGATCACTGAGCATGAGGAAATTATTTGACTGTTAAGCTTGAAATGCCTCATCCGCAATATGGAAATAGTATGTATACCCGAGTATTACTGGAAAAGGTTAAATGAGACGGTCTGTTACAAATTGGCGTGTCAGGTTATTTTGGTAAACAATGGTTTATGACAATTAGAAGTAGGTGGGCGGTCCTGCATCTGCTCCCCACCTTACTTCTGGAAGGAATATTTTGACAAAAGCCAGTCTCTGCCACTTGCATAAATACTCATCATCAAATAGGCCCCAAACAGCCCTACAGTCTGTTGTGCTGAGTAGGCCTCTTCAAATATGAAGGGTGATGTGGTTTCCTAGTCTATTTTCCCCACTAGAATGTCAATTCCATGAAGGCAGATGTTTTTGTGCATTTTAGTTACTACTGTCTCCCCAATACTGAGAACAATGTCAGACACATAATAACTGTCCAATAAATATTGGATAAAATGAATGAACCAATTAATGAATGAGTGAACTTACCACCCTTGGGGTAGAGAATAAAGTTAACATAATACATTTATGTGCATGTATATACTGATAAGTGTTAAAGTAAATTCCAGATAGAACAGCATGGAAGGCACCTGGTATATTTGTGTGCTTGTTTTCTTCACCCTTCTAATGCAAATCCACTGAGTGTCTCATCCTCTATAATTTCTAGTGCAGAGCTTGAACAAATTAGATGCCAGTTATATTAAATCAGGTTGACTAGACATTCTTATGCATTTCTTTTCCTCATCCGTAAATTGGAGATAATAATTCCTATCCCATTTACTTTCTTGGGCTGTTGTGACATTCAAAACACAATGAATGTGACAAAAATGCATAAGGTAGTTTAACAGAAGACTGTATTTGCAAAATGTGAGCCATGAAATGCCTGCATCAGAATCTTCTAGACTGTTTTGAAAATGTTGAGTCCTGGGACCCGTTTTTAGATTTTCTAATTCATAGTATGGCAAATATACCTGGAAATCTGCATTTTAGTGAAATCACCAGGTGATTATTTTCCACTCTTTTATTTCCTTAAGAGTCTATTTTTATTTTTATGTTCATGTTTGCTTATCCCTACATGCGTTGTAAGCACACTTAGATTTCCAGCATTGCCTTAAGTGATGAGAAGAGAGGTGGTAGTGATGATGAGTGTGACAAATTATACCACAACAGTGACTAGGAGCTCTGTGGGGGAAGGAAAGGACATGGACTTCTTGATCATCTGTTATAACCTTGGCTCCCAGTGTTAGTGACTGTCCTGTAATCAATGTTCCATAAATGACTGTTGAATGACTGCCATCAATGGTGGCAATGCTAGCTTGTGAGCTCTCTCTCTGATGCCCAGCACAAAGGAGGTGACACTTGCTCCTTGAGACGAAAGATGTAGGTCAAGCATGTGAAGTTTGGTCTTGCCAAAAGGAAAAGGATTTCCTTCTTGCACTTTCTTCCCTTCCCATTTAAACAATGTCCACAGGCTGGGAAAAGGTATATAAACATAGAGACTGTTTGCACACCCAGCTCTGGGTTGGTAATGACCACATTTCCTGCCTTAAGTTGTCAAAGTTGTCTTTGTTCCCAGAATGCAATTCATTTACCCAGAGCTTAAGAGGGTGCCCAGGGGTCTCACCCTACATTGTTGGTCTTTGCCTATCTCCTTCCAATCTTTACCTACAGCTGTTCAGAAGGGGCAATGAGGAGTTCCTTGAAAGTTGTGCATAAAGTTGATTGCTTGAAGAGGTAGTTTATTGCCTAAAGTTAGGCTTGATTTCTTTTCATCACCCCATAAAGGAATCAAGTATCCAAGAAACTTATGGTTTACAAAGAGAAGGGCAGAAGGAACAGGGGAAGGAAACAGCAATGAATGTGTTGATTATTATGAAGCTGTTCCAGCCTCCCTCTCAAAACACACACACACACACACACACACACACACACACACACATACACACACACACACATGTTACTGTCTGTCAACTTCCAGCGTGCAGCAGCTGGAAGTATCCTTGGGTTTGGCTTTAGGTAAAGGTTCTAACCCATTACCTAAATGAAAGGCCTGTGAAGCCACCTGCTCTTTTGTGCTAAGTCTTCCCCAGCAGACAGCAGCGGCCCAGAGGGCAGAGAGGAGATTGAGAAGAAAGGGGATAAATCCTGGTCCTGGAGGCAGAATGGATCTCTTGATTGCTACTACCACCTGCCAACCCCACTGTTTTCTTGTTGGTTCAGATCAGCTGTTTCCTATGTTTCTGTGTAAAATAACTGGGAAGTCAAGTGTTCCAAACGGGAGAAGAAATTGTACAGAACACCCCCAGCATTGACATCCTTGCTGTTTGTGTGTCTGTAACTTGCCAGTAACTCCTATCCTGTGTTGTGGGAAAGCTGGGTAGGCGTGGCTCAGTTCTCATGCTCATGGTCCATGGGTGTCCAAAGTCCTCTCTTGACTTTTTGCTAATTCCCCGGGGGCTTACTCTTTCATGGACACCCTCCACCTGAGAATTCTCTCTGTTTTTCCCTAAGTCAGGGCAATTCCAGGAATTAGCCTTTATGTGTTTCCATAATATACACTAGAACCTTTTCTGGTGATTTGAAAGTTCTAGGGAAGTTCACACTACTGACCTTGCTGTCTTCTGCCATTTCCTGACCTTTTTTGTCCCATCCAAACTTCTTTGTTCCTTTGTTCTTTCCGTGATCGGGCCCGATGGCACCATGTCTTCTCCTTTCATAAGGTGGAGAATGAACTTAGTCATCCACACCTCTTGCCATCACACAATCCCATGGATGTCCAGAGAAAAAACATTCTCGCGTGTGTACTTCATGCCCTTCCTCGGAAGGCTGCCTTGCGTGCCACCAATGACCTTACTTTTCTGTTATGATTTCTTTGCTTTCTGTCTAACTCTTACAACAGTGCTGAAAATAAGATGAAGAAATAGAATCAGAGGCATGGAGTGACTTGTTCTAATGCATGCTACTGAGAAGTAGTGGAACTAGGACTGAATTCACAGTTCTCTGCTCCTGAAGCCCATGTTGCTTCCGCTCAGCCGTATCACATTCAGCACAGAGTCGAGGAAGAAGCCAGGGAGATGATGGGGAGGGCTTTACTACAGATAAAAATCATGGTTCCTATTCTTCGCAGGACTTAACACCATTGAATAACAGACAGCAAGCAATGCAAGCAGATTTTTATGAAGAGGAGATTTGGAAGATAGTTCTCTCCCTGTACATGCATGTCTTAGTTTCTTTCTGCTGCTGTAAGAAATTACCACCAATTTTGTGGCCTGAAACAACTGCAAAAAAATTTATTATCTGGTAATTCTGGGGGTTGGACTTCCAAAATGGGTTTCACTGGGCTAAAATCAATGTGTCAGAATAATTGCATGCCTTCTGCAGGATCTTCAGGAGAATCTTCTTCCTTGCCTTTTCCATCTTTTAGCAGCAGCCTAAAATCTTTGGCTCCATGAATCTTCCCTTTTTAAAGTCAGCAGTTCCATCACTCCAACCTCTGATTCTGTAGCCACATTTCCTCTGACTCTGACCCTCCTAGCTCCCTATCAGAAGGGTGTTTATTGTGATTGTGATGGGTACATCTGGATAATCCAGGATCATCTCCTCATCTCAAACTCCTTAATGACATCTGAAAAGTTTTTTTACCATGTAAAGTCCCATGCCACAGGTCCTGGGATTTAAGATGTGGACATTTTTGGGGGAGGGCATTGTTCTGCATACAGTATCTTCTTTTGTGATATGTATTTCTTAGCTCAAAGTCCATTTCTTAAGAACCGATCATGTAGCAGGCAGTATGATAGGAACTGGGTATATAGAAATAAAACACTCTCTCAAGGAGCTTACTCAAGAAGGGAGACAGACATAAAAACTAGTCATTAGACAGAAGTGCACTAAGTTCTGTGAAAGAGGTAAGTGCAGGGGGCTCTGGGACCAGAGGGAGAGACTAACACTGCATTTGCAGGGTCACAGTTCATCTACAGATCTCCTGTAAAATGGGATACCTGGAAAGTCTTTAAGAAAAATAGGTCAAGAGTAGGAGAGACTCAAGCTTGGCAGGTAGTGGGTGTTATGTGCAGGTTGGTCTACATGCAGAGGGACAGAGAGTTCACCTAGAGGAGAAGTGCCGTACTAGGGAGATAGGGAAGGTCAGCATAGCCACATGCAGATATCTACAGGGGCATCAGCAAATAGGATAGGACAGTTGCAGGGTCAGAAACAGCTCACAATATGAAAGAGCACCTATTGTAAAATCATACATAATGGGTAGGTTAATGCTGTTGAAATGTTACATCCTGTTATTGGAGCTGGTCTGTATTCTTGGGCTGAATTAGCTTCAGACAGAAAGACCATTTAGTCAAGTTTGGAGGAACTAGTGCATGTGGGAGTTAATATGGAAAAAGGAAGTGAATACTGGAAGAAGACTTTTGTAGAAGCCTTAAGACTTAGGAAAAAAGTGGAAAATTGCTGTGGCCCATAAAATAAAAAAAAGAATTATAGTTAGTCAATATCTATGTATCTATATATCTATATCTATATATGTGTAGCCTTATGAGGATAATTTGATTTTCATAACTTATCCATTCCATTATATTCCACAAACATTTATTAAACATATACCAAGCACTGACCACTATATTTAGAACTAAGAACACAAAGATAAGAAGATACAATCTCTGTCCTCCAGGATCTCATAAAAACAGCATCAAGAATCCTAAAACAAGAATATGAACAAAGTGCTACAAAAACCTTTTAATAAAATTGTGCATGAATGCCTGGCATATGAATGTGTAACAGCATTATGTGTTTGCTCTTAGGACATGACTGTATTTCTCTGTAATACTTTCATGTGGCAAACATTCCTCAGATGGCAGCCATTTGTCCAGGCTCTGGAGATATTAACAGTGAGCAAGATAGAGGTCTTATTTACGTGTTGCTTACTTTCCAGTCATGGAGCACACCAATAGGCCAGGGAGACAACAAGCAAGATAATCACAGATGTACATTATGAAGGAAGTAAGTAGGGATGTTAGGGGCCTCTCTGGGAGACCAAAGTTAGATTGAGTGATTAGGAAGTTTTTTTTACATTTCCGTTAAATAGAAGCATAAAGGAGATGATGTTGCAGAGTAAGGGTCTTCTGGGGACTGTACTGATGGAACTAGAGGCATTTGGGGGATGACAGAAACCCCCACCTGCCGGAGCCACCTTCTGGTGCCACATGATTCCCTGAGTTGGGGTTGCTTTCACAACAGCAGGTGAGAAGCTGGTGACTGTATACTCTTACTGTCTAGCCTCCTATCTTTATATGAGCCAAGCAGATGAGATACAACTTTATATCATTTGAAGTGTATTACTTTGCCATTGCTATGTAACAATTTACCAATTTACCACAAATGTAGCAGCTTAAAATGACATCAATTTATTATATCACAGTTCTGTAGCTAAGAATTCAGGCCAGGGTTCAACCACATTCTCTGCTGGCTGTATCACAAAAATGAAATCAAGATACCAGCTGGGACTGTGATCTCCTCTGGAGCTTGATTCACTCAAGCTCATATGGTTATTATCAGAATTCAGTTCCTTGTGGTATAAGACCAAGACCCCCATTCTTCTGCTGTCCAGGGATTGTTTCCAGTTCTTAAAGACCATGTCAGTTTCTTGCCATATGGACTCTTTGCAGAACTTCCCACACACACTTCAGCCCTTTTTTAACTTCTGGAAGAACCCAATCTTTTGTAACGGCTTCTTGATAAGGTCAGGGCCTCCTGAATAACCTTCTTTTTGGTTAACTCCAAGTCAACTGATTAGTTACCTAATCACAAGAGTGCTACCCCAAAGTATACATGATTCTGCTCGTACCTAGGGGCAGGAGATTATAAAGGGGCTTCACATACTGGGGCAGAAATCTTGGGAGGATCTTAGGATTCCATGTACTACAACCAGTGAATATCCAGGCTGACCTGAAATACTCGCATGTCATTTATCTGGCTGGTGAGATCTAGTTTTTCTATCTCAATCTTTCTCAAGATGTAGACATTCATGGCACAGACTGCCTACTTATGTCAGTTGCACTAGCAAAATGTGCTGATTAAGACTAACACTGAGTGCTTATCATATGCCAGAAATCATCTTAAGAGTCTTAAATATATATTAACTCATCTAATCTTTACAAAAACCCTATTAAGTACCATACATAGATCCATTTTACAGATGAGAAAACAGAAAGTCATTTGAGGAGAGATGAGTAATTTGTCCAAGTTCACATAGTAAGTGGCAGAAGCAGTTTAGAATTCAGGCAAATAACTCTGTAGCATATTGTTGTGGTATGTTAGATCTCACAATGTCTCTCTCTAGTCTCAGAAAAACTGCATAATCTCAGATTTTACTGAAACCCACCCAATTGGCATTTCTAGTAACTCCTTGACTCTGGTAATGAGCTATTGATGATTTCACTGACCTAAAATAGCCCAAACAAGATGAAGAGATTTGAGTAGCAAAATTACTCTTTCTGTACATGGGGAAAAGATAATTTCCTTGGATTTTCATGAATGAATCATATTTTTATATATTAACTCCCAGCCCCTTGAGTGTTTTTCAAATACTTCAGCAAGTTTCACTAATAGCAAATGTAGTTTTTATTTATTTTTTTAAAAGATTTTATTTAGTTATTTGTCAGAGAGAGAGAGCCAGTGACCACAAGCAGAGAGAGAGGCAGGCAGAAGGAGAAGCAGGCTCCCTCCTGAGCAAGGAGCCTGATGCAGGGCTGGATCCTAGGACTCTGGGATCATGACCTGAGCTGAAGGCAGAGGTTTAGCTGACTGAGCCACCCAGGCATCCCACAAATAAAGTTTTAAAAAATTCTCCTTTACTTAAATACATTAGATGAGAGAGCAAGACACAAAAAAATTATACAACAAGGTTCATACCAATGACAGAAAATAAACTCCTTTTTTTCTTTTTATACCAGATTTTTTATTGTATTTTTTGTAAAGATTTTTTTAAATTTTTTCAGTGATCCAAGATTCATTATTTATGTACCACACCCAGTGCTGCATGCAATACGTGCCCTCTTTAATACCCACCACCAGACTCACCCATCCCCCCTACCCCCTCCTCTCCATAACCCTCAGCTTGTTTCTCAGAGTCCACAGTCTCTCATGGTTCGTCTCCCCTTCCCATTTACCCCAAAATAAACTCCTTCTAACCAGAATGTATAAGGTATTTCTAGCTAGTACTACTTCCATTCCATCAAACAGAAGGATAAAAATGTTTTTCTAGTGAGTTGAGTTCCAAGCTCTTAATCATGTACCATTTCTATAAAATGGTTCTTAGGCTTCAGAAAGGGGTCATGCAATGATTCATCTTTAGATAAGAGACAGAAGGAAATGATGTTCTTTCAAGTTTTGGTCTAGAATCTGTTTATCTAACCACTAGATTGTTTTTTTCACTTACTGAAAAGAGAAAGGCAGTGTGGCTTGTGGAATTAGCCCCTCTATGTAGGTAACTTCATTTAAATGCAAGAGGCAATGAGTCATTAATTATAAATTCATGGTCAGATTCTCCTTTCTCTGATCTCTGACTTGTGAACTTTGCCAGGTCTTCTGACCTTTATAGGTTGTGATGTTTTACCAGTCGATTATGCCACAGTGGTCTACCACGTGCCTCTCATATTCTGCTACCAAATTTTGATCTGAATGTTGCATTTCTTTTGTTCCTCAAAAGGGTATATCTTGTAACAGTGATGATCTTCAAGAGAACACTGTGAAGCTGTGTGCCACCTGCTGAAAAGGAAAGATGAATGGCATAATATAAAGCCAGATCCCAAAAGAAAAGTGCATTTTTTATCAGAACATACCAGAAATTTCTCTGACAAGCTTATAAAAAGCATGATCAGGGCAGCGAACATGGTTTTTATGGACTTCGTGAAACATGCTTATGTTATATGAATTATTGCAGTGTAATTATTGATGACTTTCTTAGTGTTATTATGTATACTTTATTATTGTGATTTCCGTAAATAAACCTTTTGTAATATTTAAGCAGTAACTACTCATTCTGTTTAATTTTCTGAAACTTGTTTAAAAACAAAAGCTTATACTCATGTTTTAATTTCTTTGAGTATGCTGTCAATATTTTTAGTATTCTTCTTTGAATTTGGTTTGTCCATCTGTAAAGAGGGTTGGAGTGGAGAGCAGAGTCCTTTGACAGCTTTCTGGAAATTCTGGGAGTACACTGTGAGTGCGGCTCCAGGTTTCCTACCCACACTTCAACCAGAGGAGTAAGCCTTTATCTTCTCTGTATTGTTGAGTTTTGTACTCTTTTACCTTGTTTTCACTTTCAAGCAACAGAAAATCCTTCTCAAACTGGTTTAAGCATAAAAGATAATCTATTTATTTACATAACTAAGAAGTCCAGGGACAACTGGCTTCAGGTAAACCTTGTTCTACAGGTTAATTATATTTACCTTAGGGGCTCATTTCTTCGTATTTCTCAGATCTGCTTCCTGTGCCAGCATTGTCCTCAGGTTGCAAATGTTAATGGCAACCCCAATGGACTGGGTCAGGACCAATCCCCCACAATATAAATGGAGTCAAGGTATTTACTGAAAGAAAATTTAGGTATATTTTATCAAGAAAGAGGCAAAACAGGAACAATAGATTCCTACCTCAGGGTCCATTTAAGGTACTATCTGAAGAAGGGTTTCCAACTTTAAAAAAAAGTTTGAAAACTCTAGAAAAAAAGCCATTCCTAAGACCTTCCCAGCTCTACAATTTCTCTGATACTACCTTTCTCTCATTTGACTCAGTGCCAAACTCTCCAGAATGTTCTAGATCCACAGCTGATCTTACTAAAGCTCAGAATGGATTAATACCTCAAAGCAGAAAGCATTGAGTATTACAAATAATGTCTCATATGTTCTCAGAAGAAATCCTGGTGTGTATGCCATAATTTGCATTAACCCAGAGGCCAATGTGTAATCATTTAAAGGAGATTTTTCTTTTTAAAAGAGGAGTGATTCCTTGAGGGTTGATACTTATAGCTGATTGCCATTTGGTGAGTGGAGCCAGGTATTCCCTTTAGTCAACATTTGTTACAGGTACCACTGAAGGAAAAGAAAATCTTCAACTTACAAAGGAATCTGTAAGTTCTGAGTATTCTGTACATCCAAGCCTGGTTCTTGAAATGAGCTCCCTCCTTGCCTGCTCCAGGATTCAATGATGTCATCTCTGTCATTATGACACCGAGCAGGGTTTAAGAGCAAATCCTGTACTTGAGAGCTTGGAGACCCATCACCTGCGTCAAGCACTGTGAAGTCAAACCTCTGAACCACAAATAAGGCAATTAATAAATATACACCAGGAATAATGGTACAGTGAAGAGAACCTGGTCAGGGAGTCAGGGATGCTACCTGAAGAAGTCCTGCAGATTGACTATTCTAGACCTTTTCTTCATAGCATTCTCTTTGGAATGCTTTCTTCTTCATTCATCCTCAGTGCCCATTTCAGAAGTCCTCTCTTCCCATTGGCCACCTTCCACCAGCTGGAATTACCGTTTCTACAGATTCCTCTAGTAATTCCCTGGGGCAGCACTTACCACTCACAAATGGCTGCTTTGGTCTTCTGCTTCCCTCACTGGGACAAATTTTTAACCCTCAATTTTCTCATCTATAAAATAGAGATAGTAATCAATCCTTCATCGGAGTGACTGGAGGGATAAATGAGCAAAGCTTTGAAAGTGCTTCGTCAGTGTTTGTCATTCAGTAAATATTCATTACATTAAGCTTGTAAATAGAAGCCCTGTAAAAAGGTTAAAGTTGAAGATAAGGATGGGTGAAGTCTTGACTCAGCTTTTGAAGCAGCCGCATGCCTAACTGTTACTGAAGTACTTAGTACTTCAATAAACCATCAGTTTCACCTTCAGTACACCACCTGGGATTAACATGGTCTTGCAGATAGATTCCAGCATTCTCCAGGCCTGTTGGATGACTGCTGAGTATCTTCACTGCGCATGTGGAATCTTTGTTTTTAAAAATGGGATCCCATTGAAAGGAAACACATCATCTCTTCTTTGGATGTACTGAAGTGGGATTTGGATGGTCATCACCCAGGGATATGCTAGAGAAAATCCCTGTGTTGGTAGCAGTGTTATGGTAATATCACATTGGATGAGACACATAATAAGGTCTCTTTGAGATTTATGATTCTAGGCCCCTGAATGAGTTTTTTTCTTTTATTTTTTCTTAATTATCTCATTTTTCTATACTTAGATGAGTGACTTAATCCTAGTTCTTCAGATTTCCCTCTTGTAGAGGTAGGAAAATAAATTCTAGTCTCCAGTTTATTTCCCAATTAAGAGATGATAACACATAAGGCAATAATGGAAGATTTGTGTTATAAAATCCTTGGAAGCAACATTGAATATATATCTCAGATTTGACTCTAGGATATAAATGATTCATATGCCTAAGCAGTGCATATATTCCAAATATATCTGCACTTTCTCCAGAAAATGCCAAACTCTTATAGGGACTGCATTGAATCATTTCAGCCTTTTCTGAGTAGGATCACAGTGTGACAGTCAAAAATGAACACTAAGACCAGAATTCCGTGGTATTTTTTTTTCTTTTTTTCCCTCTTTTCACAGCCAGGATGGAAGCTGGTGATTGAAAGGAAATTTATGCAAATTTGGAATACTGTCTCAGATATTCAGCTGTGCTGCTTTCCCCTCAACTACAGAACATTCAACAGCATTAGTTCTCTGATGATGCAAGTTCCCACTTGTAGAGGGGGCGGACTTATTACTACCTGTTTCAACACATTTGCTCCTTCCCATCTCCGACCATGGTACATAAGCAGAAACAAAGGCTAATGACTGTGCTTGTTTTTTTGGCAGTTTTATAGATCAGATTTAAAGTTAACGTACTATCCTTTCCTGCCCAGAGTCAGAAGCCAGAATCCCAGGCTTGCAATGCTTCGGTTCCTTAGGAGTGAAGTCTATTTGGGTTCTGCTTAAACTAGGAAGGGATAGAACAAGGAGGCAAAGAGGTCAGAGTTTAAATCATTGCTCTGTGTTTCTTAGCTGTTTGACTAGGCATGGCGGTGTCTCAGTTTTCTCATCTGTAGGAAGGACATAATCATACACACTTCCTGTGGTGTTTGCAGTATTCAAATATAATCATTATTTAAAAGCCTTTGTTGTATGGTAGGCACTCAGTAACCATCAGCTTCCTTTCCTGTTTGCTTCCTCATTCCAAGTTTAATCTGTTGATAGAAGGTGGAATGATCAGCCACAATTATGTGAATAGTAGCCTGATTCTAATACAATTTTAAAGGTACAGAGCCAGCCCAAGACAAAATTGGGGAACGATTGACATTTGTCTTCAAGTTGGTTACTCCCATTCTCGTACCCTCTGATTCCTTTATGGTGTCTACTCTGGTCTTTCTCTAGGGTAGTGGGATTCCTTTAGGAGTTTTTCTCATTCTTCTTGTCAATCATCATCTCTAGAAAATATACAATAAGTTTGTTTCAAACTAGATGCAAAGGACTGGTAAGGTTCAATATGTTTTGGGGTATAGAAATTTAATCCAAACTAATGACCTGCTTGTTGTGGAATACTGGGTAATAGTCAGGTCAATAGTTGATTTCCACACCTGCATTTCTTATTTATTCAGCAAATATGCACAGAACTCCTTCTCAGTGCCAAGTTGTGGAGGTTTGACAAGGTCACTGCCCTCAATGGTCTCCCAATCTTGTTAGATGCAGCTATGTAAATATAAATAATAATAGCAAACATTCATAAAACAATGACTACGTTCCAAGCAGTGTTTTGTGTGCTTTAAATACATTAATTTATTTACTCTTTGCAACAACCCTATTAGTTAGTTACTATTATCAGCTACAGTTTCAGGTAAGGAAGCTGAGGCTCAGAGAAGTTAAATATCCTACCCAAAGTCATACAGATAGTCAATGTGGTCCAGCCCCAGAGCTTTGGTTCTTTGTTACTCACTGCCTCACTATACTATACAGTGTGATGACCACTATCTAGGATTCTGCTGTTAGGAAGTAGTCAGTGATGACAAGACTATGGATAGTTTATATGAGAAAGTAACAAGAACAGGAAAAATTATAAATATCCGCCAATAGTAGAATGCTTAAGTTCATTATCGTATGTCTATATATGTCTATATGATGAAGTACTTACAACCACTAAAAAGTTAAGGAAACAATTCTAAACTTCAACAGAACAAAAAAGGAGAGTACTAAACAGTTTATATAGTATTATTCTAGTTTTTTTTTTAAAGGTGTGCTTGTGTATATAAATATCTCTGTATGCCAGTGTGTAAGACACTTAGTATCAACACGACTACAACACAGACCCAGCTTTGGAAGAGTTGCTGGTTCAGGAGGAGGGAGACACTCCAATAATGGATTTTTCAGCAACACGAGGAGGCCAAGCATAGAGCCTAAGGGATCTGGACTTTGCTGTGACAGTGAGAGAGATCAGGGAAACACTCCCAGAGAACACCAGCCTTGCCTTTTCCCCTCTGAAACTTCATCTTCGGAGGACAGACTGATTTATGATGTTTATGTTTACCTCTCTAAGAAGTAATGATGGAAAGTCAAAGCATATCTAACTTCCAGACCTCCAGCAGCCTCCCAGCAAGTTCATCTTTGGCTTCTACTTCCAGGTTCCTAACCCAGAGGTCCCAAAGTGTTCCAAGTAGTGTGTTATTTTCAACAGGACATACTCTGGTTTCTGGGATGGTCAGTGAGCTGAAGCTCAAAACCCAAACTTTCTTTATCAGGAAATCTCTCTAGACTTGCAGCTGGATGTTTGGCCCTCAGATGAATGGCTTCCACTCTCCAGGACACCTGGCAACTAGCCCTTCCCAAAGAGTGAACAAAAATAGTCATTTCTATTGACTACCTGCTGATCATGAGCCACCCATGGTCCCTGTATGGTCTCTGCACTTTATAACAATTAGATCAATTTATTACCCTCATTTTCAAGGAGAAGGTCTAGCTCTGAGCCAGCGAGACCTCTGTTGAGGTCTGTGCCTCATATAGGTAGTGCCTAATATAGTTCTTAGCACATAGACCCCATTAGCAATTGTGTTTTTGACTCTCACAGCTACTGACAAGTTTGAGACCAAAATCTATATGACCCTAAAGCCTTTTCTCATTCTGCCATCGTAAGCACTCCACCGTCTGCGCTCTTGCCTGCCACAGTGTTCTTTTCCTGGATATTCTTCCTCCCTGGCTGCTATTAATTTTCGAGTGGAGATAAGTGCATTCATTGGGACCACCCCTTTAACTATCAGTAATTTGTGCTGGCTTCCAGATCAAAGGGCTAGGGAGCATGCCCAGGTGGAGGGTGGGAGCCCTCTGAATGTTTGCAGGAACACTATTTCACGTTATGTACCTGGGAGAGTAACCTTTCATCCTTTCACTGCCTTCCTTAGAAGTCTATCAAACAACGCTGGGCCTTCTCCTTTTTATCACTCTCTGGAACAGAGTTGGAACTTGTGCAACTGCAGGTTCTTTTCTGTGGGAAAAATAATCTCATTTCAATATGTGTGGGTGGGTAGATTATAAGTAATAGGCTCAGAGCTCAGTTGTAGGACTAGGGAGGGTCTGGGTTAAATAGTTGTATGATTAACAAGCCACTGCATTTTTATGGTTGAGGAAGAAAAGGTTGCTGTAAGGATTATCGGTTTAGATTGGAAATGATTCACCCAAAACTATTCAATAGTTTTGGTGGCAGGAGTGGGGATAGGAAAAGGATTGGTCCCCCTACCTCCTGGAAAAGAACAGCATGAAATATACTCAGAAGAGTTCAATCCTTTTTTTTTTTCTTTTAAGTTTTCCTCCTCCTTGTGGAAGAGGTCTCTGAAATTACGGAGAGAAGGTGCCATGTAAAGTATACTGCTTTACATTCTATGTGTGTTTGGTATCGGCAGCATATTAGATGAAGTGAGATTTGCCGATCAGCTGTTGAGATAGGGGACTCTGAGTAGTCTGATAACCTCTCTGGATGTCTGCTAAGGGCAGATTGGTCTAGATAACCTTTTAGGTGTCCTCCAGGTACATTCATTTATTGAGTTCATTAGGACCAAATGAACTGGCACGGGGCTTCAGGATCCATCAAGATCCCTCTTATTTCCAGCCTGAGTTCAGAACCAATTGAGAGGGAGACGGCGAAGTTAGACAGAGGGAGATTCACGCACATCACCACTATTATAGACAAATACTACTGAGAGTAGACGGCTAAAGGGAACAGAGTAACAGCTTTTCTACCACCAAACATCAGAAGGAAACTAATTTGTTCACCCGTTCTCAAGCACTGCCGGACTGTCACAGGGTTCCCCATTTCTGTGGGTGTTGGAGGGTATCCTTCCTCAACAAAATTTGCAGGGTGGAGGAGCAGAGCAGAACACATTCTCTCTGCAGCCAGATACACCCCCAGAGAGTTAAGGAAAGGGAGGGACTGCTACACCAAGCTTAGCTCCTTCTATCATATGAACCCAGTAGCAAAGTCACTTCCTCTCCCAGTGAAGGGTAAGACAGGGAGTGGAGAGAGACCTTTGGGCTTAAGGTAAATTCCTCCTCATGGAAACCAGAAAAATTAGGGATAATTGTGGTCAAGCCAGTAGACATTCTCCACACATCTACTGTCACCTACATTTCCCTGTCTCCCTTACTGTTAGACTGGGACCATGTGACTTTGTCTGACCAATGGATTTGAGTGGAAGTAATGTATCACTTGTGAGTTTAATCAGTTAAAACGTTCCTCTATCCCTCTCATTCTCTGCCTTGGTGACCCTGGGGGACATATGTTCTAAACGGCATGGCTATAAGATGAAGAAAATTTATCCAAACTGAAATGGATTTTGCATGAATTAGAAATAACCTTTAGTTTCCTAAGTCACTGAGATTTGGAGATTTATCTGTTACCACAGCAGAGACTGTCCTATCCTGACTAAAATAATGCTCCTCCCTGAACCTAAAGGACCAGATATACTGTGAAAACAAAACAGACATGCTGTTTGTACTCATGTCTAGTGAAGAAGATAGACAATTAATAGGTGAAAGAAAAAGTATACCTCATGCTGAAGGCTGTGAAGGAATAATTGTGAAGAATAGATAGCAAGGTATAAACTTAAATTTGGTGGTCAGAGTTGGCATTGCAGAAAAGGTGACATTTTAGCAGATCTAAAATATTATATTTCAATGGAAGTGAGAGTCTTTTTACATAGTAATCTCATGCCATTGAAATTCCAGTATCTTAGGGGCACCTGGGTGGCTCAGTGGCTTAAAGCCTCTGCCTTTGGCTCAGGTCATGTTCTTAGGGTCCTGGGATCGAGCCCCGCATCAGGTTCCCTGCTCAGCAGGGAACCTGCTTCCTCCTCTCTCTCTGCCTGCCTCTCTGCCTACTTGTGATCTCTCTGTCTGTGTCAAATAAATAAATAAAATCTTTAAAAGAAAAAGAAATTCCAGTATCTTCCTCTCATGGCCTACACTCCTCTCATGGCATATATGCACTAGTCAATATATTGTCAAGAGGAGCTCCATTTCTTAGCCCATTGCCATTGGCTTAGATAATGTTATCTTCCTTTCTCTGTGTGGTTTCTATTCTAACAATAAGGCTTTGATTTTTTTTTGAAATGCATGTGCTTGTCATTAAGTACATAATTAAGTNTAATGTTATCTTCCTTTCTCTGTGTGGTTTCTATTCTAACAATAAGGCTTTGATTTTTTTTTGAAATGCATGTGCTTGTCATTAAGTACATAATTAAGTATATTTTTTTTCAAATGACTTCAAAACCCTTTGTCAACAATATTCCGTTGCCTTCTCCCTTTGCCCCACCCTGGGTGAGGTGTCCTTCCTGGTTGAAAATCATCGATCCAGAGCGGGACTTTGAAATCTCAGGATTCTAACCCCATTGACCTAATAAGCACTACATCAGTAGGAGCAACATGTACATGGAGTTTAATGGAAAGACCTCATTTCTTCAACAGGTGTTCCAAACATAATCTGGAGATGACCACAGCAGATGATTGTTTTTATGGGGTTGTCCAGGATCCTTTCTCTTTTATTTTGGTAACAATTCCCTGATTTTCGCTGTGGCATTACCCCTCCTCACTATTCATACCTACTCTGGGTGAACCTGTGATTCAGACTTTAACTATGGGAACATGGTATTATCCTAGTTCCAGTGATTAGTCCAAATATGGCTGTGTGATGTGATTCATTCCATTGATAGTCAGGCCTGAGTCTTTTGTGGGAATTCTGAAGGAAGAGAAGCTTTACCTTCTCTGTGGGATATGAACCTAAGAGAACATAGGCTGTAGCCACTAGTTTCCACCTGTCTTAGAATGAAACTAACATTAAAGGGAATAGGCCACTTCAAGCTATAGATGAACCCATCACTCATGCTCTCTTGGTTCCCAAGTCAAGTTGAGTTGGGTTTTCCATGGCTTGCAGCGAAAACAAATATAACTGATATAGATGATACAATTTACATGAGGAAAAGAAAGATGGGACAAGTGTCAATTATATTGTTGATCTAAAGTCTCTTTACCATTTTCCCCCAAATTCTAGGTACTTCAGAGTAGTAATAATAACTGCCTAAGGAAGTTCATGTTCTAATAACTTTACCTTCCTTAGTGGGGAACATATTTATTGAGAATAAAGAAAAATAGCTCCTATCTAATTACAAGGTATTATTCATGGTATAGAATAGGAAAAAAAAATCCACAAACTATGAACATTGCAAAAAAAAAAAAGCACATGCAATACATTTAAAACCCAGGCAATAAAAAAAAATAAGGAAAAGAACAGCAGCAAAAATCATGCTGAAAGTTCTTTGCCCTGTGGGAGCTTAAATGAATGTTAGCTGCTTGACTCCTTAAAGCAGACCTAAACTAATCAACTCATAGTTATTAAACTCCCTCTCAGTTTCTGTCTCTTCCTGGGTAATGCATTATTTTTGGGGTGTGGTTGTAACTGTAGATGGTTCGAAAGAGAGGAAGCAGTTAAAATTGATAATAGGTCAATTATTAATAAGTTGACAACAGTCTTAGGTGGTCTTCAGGTTCTGGTCAAAAGCCATTTCTTCCCTTCTCCATTCTGGAAGGGAGGGAAGGTGAGAGGGTGGGAGGAAGGAAGGAAGGAAGGAAGGGAAGAAGAGGAATGGAAGAAAGAAAGGGAGAGAGGGAAAGAGGGAGGAAAGAAGGAGGAAAGCAAAAAAGCCAAGATTTGTCAAGTGAATCAATAAACACCTAATTGTTATATGTTGCTTCAACTTTATAAAAGAGAAAAATGAGGGCTTCGAGAGGATGATAATGATAATCCATACTCAGTGTTTCATATGTCACAGGTGCTTTTCTAAGTGCCTACTATGAATTAGCCTGTTTAATTGTCACAACAACCCCATGAGAAAGACAACATTATTCTCAGTCCATAGAAGAGGAAACAGAAACACAAGGAGGTGAAGTAACTGTTCCGAGATCATGCATCAGTCTCAGAGCCAGGAATCAAATGCAGGTGGTGTTGCTCCAGAGCCTGTGCCCTTACTGCTTAGGCTGCTTTGCCCCTGTAGACCAAGGAATCTATGCAGACTGATTTGCTCAAAGTTCCCAACTGAATTAGTAGTTGTACTGGTCAAGTTTCTTAACTGCAGATAATACGATTAACTCTAGCTGTTTTAAAAAAGAAAGGGATCCATGAAAAGATGTAGCTACCCCCCACAACTGATGAAGAGCCTGAAGTAACAGACTGTGGGCTAAACCTCCAGGAAAGAGTCTCAGAGCCACACCAAGAAACCAACCCATCCAGAGAGAGGGGACCCCTGTTGTGATCATGTCACTGTGAACCAGGAGCTGCCACCCCAGCTGAGAATTCCTGAACCAGGCTGCTTCATATCAATCTGTGCCAGCAGAATCCTGCCTCCTTGAATCCTGCCTCCTTTTCCATGAATCTATCTCACTGTTGCCAAAATGTCCTCCAGGGTTCATTTGATTAATGGAGCCAATGATCCTGTTGGTCCAACAGCAAGAAATATGAATTCCACTTTGGAAAGGAGATACACTGTAGAGAACCACCAAAACACAGAGAGGATGTTCACATGGGCTAAACAACAGATGGTCATCACAATCGTAAAACTGAGATTAGAGGCCATGTCCAACCAACTTCAGAGTCTGTGTTCTTAACCATATTATTCCATGCTGGCCACTAATTCCCTTGTCCCAGAGGACCCAGGGATCACCAGTGTTAGGGGCCTCTGGATCTATGACACCTCCCATGTGCTGTCAAAAATCCCTAAAGAAATAGCTGCTGCCAGATTCACCTTCGTTATCTAGGAGAGCACGTCTGTCTTCAATGCCAGGTGCCATTTCATCCTGAAGAATTGAAGTGGATACCTGAGGTAGAAACCTGATGGTGCAATTTACTCTCCATGGAAACCAGAGCTCATGGATGATCCAGTGACCTTCTTTCTCTGTGCTCAAGCCTCTTGTTTGCTCTCAGACTGAGTGCCCCATGAGGGAAGAACCTGTGTCTTCCTCATTCCATTTGCATGTACTGCTCTTGGGACTGGGCCAGCCACATGGTAGGTCCTCAGATAATACCAGCTGTAGAAGAGGAGGAATGGAGGGATGTACTGGTGGTGGAAATTTCTCTTGATTCTAAGTTGTCCACCCAGGAGGGGACACATCTAGTCAGGTTGGGGAGATACTTTGTGGAGAGACAGAGTGCAAAAGGGCAGGCCAGAGATAACACAGAAGACCATGTCCTACTCCAGAGTAAACATCATCCTCCCACTGGCACAATCACTTCACATCCTACCTTAAGCTCCCCACCCCCAACTCTTCACCCTATATAGTAGACGGCAATCCTCCCTGCCACAACCAATTCACACTCCACATGAAGCAAATCTTGTCCCTCCTTATGGCCACTTCATACTCTGCAGCAAACCACGATTTTACCCTCCCCCAACTACTTCATCTTCCATGGGAAGCCCCCATCCTCCCTGTCCATAACCCAACCATTTTTCTATGCTAAGCACCAAATCTCTGCTACAACCACTTCACACTTTATAGTAAATCCCCAGTCATCTTCCCACACCACTTGATATTCCAAGAAAAGGCAGCCCTCCTTCCAACCACAACTTCATACATCTCAGTGAATCCCAATCCTCCCTCCCCACAAGCCCTTGAAGTTCCAGAGTGAACCCAGTGTGCCCTCCACAAAACCACCTGATGCTCCATGGTAAGCATCCACCCTCCCACCCTGGAAACCACTTCACACTATGTTAACCACTGTTTCTCCCTCCCCAGGTATATTTCACACTAAACAGTAAGCCTCAGTTTTCCCCGTAGCACTTTTGCACCTGCTACCATGTCATATTCCATGGAAAGGGTTGTTCCTTCTCCCCATACCACACTTCTACCCACCCCATTCCCACGTTAAGCCCAATCGCCCTCGACAAAACCTGTCTACATTAGATATTAAGTATTTATCATTCCTCCCTATAGCTACGTCACCTTCTACATAAGCCCCAACCATCCCTCCTGAAATACCTCACAGCCCAGGTTAAACCCCATCCTATCTCAAATACTTGACACTTTCCAGAGAACTCCAAGGCTTACCCACCACAGCCCCTTTACACTCCAAAGTAACAACCCTCAAGCCCTTCAGATTCCAAATCCTCACCTCCACAGCCCTTTGAGAATTGCATGAACCCCCAATCTTTCCTCTACACACTGTGCACTCTACAGTGAACCCTAACCCTCCTCACCACAGCTTCCTTACATCCCACAGAAGACTGTAACCCACCCACCTTCAGAGCCCCTCCATTCTTCACAGTAAGCCCCAGCCCCTCATTCAATCACTTTTCACTCACACCATACCATAAGCGACCAACAAAGGTAACATAGAGCTGGGAAGGGGAGGGAATGCATACTTCTCAATATTCAAAAAAGCTTAAAAGATATTCCACATTGATTTGTAGAATAGTTAATAAATGGACAAAAATATTAAACAACCTATGCTTTAAGCTGGAATTACTGTATGATTCCTGTCGATCAGAAGTTTTGGTTAGTAATTTGTAGATCTCCAACCCATAAAAAATGGGAAATGAGTTAAGTACTAATTGAAAACTACTGTCATTTATTTTTGGATCAGATTCTTTTGAAAAATGGGATCCCTGGGGCAAAAGCAATAAGAGAAATAATTCCTTGTGATGAAAAGTCTTACGCACACCATTCCTATGGCCCAGCTGTGTCTAGAGTGGTGGGTGAGTCTAGAGTGGTAGGTGAGTCTCCAGAACTCAAGGCTTGGCGGGCCCAGTGCTCTGCCAGCCCACTTGTGCTAGGAGGGCAGGCACCTTGCACCTTCGCAGGTTTTGTTCCCCGTGCACCTATTTATCAGTGAATTACCTTCCTACTTAGTCTATTGTCCCAGGTATTTTTTAAGATTTTTTAAAAGTTTTATGTATTTTATTTAAAGATTTATTTATTTGTTTGAGAGAGAGAGAGAGAGAGAGAGAGAGAGAGAGAGAGAGAGAGAGCACAAGCAGGAAGGGAGAGAGGGGGAGAAGACTCCGCACTGAGCATGGAGCCCAAGTAACCTACCAACAGAGGGGCTTGATCCAGAACCCTGAGATCATGACCTGAGCTAAAACCAAGAGTCAAGCTCTTAACCAACTGAGCCACCAGGTGCCCCCAGATTTTTTTCTCAACTAAACAATTTCTGATGCTTCTATATTCTCTCTCTCTTTTTGCTTCTTTCCCCTGCTGTGTAACTAACACTGGCCACTGTGTTAGAATTAGTCATTTGCTGACTATGTCATGGAGCCTTGTCATGGAGCATGACTGCCACAGTGACTGGAATAAAAATGGAAATAAATGAAGTGTTATTTTCCTCATCCTGAAACACTATAGAATGGCATCAAGCTCACAAATTTGAACTTGGGGAAGATGTTTCCAAGTCCAGGAAAGCCTTTACAGTTAGTGAGCCTGGCTGAAAGCTGGGAAGATCCTGTTCGATGGGTTGCATAGTGTGACTTTATTGAGACCCACAGAGGTGATGCTTACCGGGGGTAGTGGGGCACACAGGAAGAATGAGCTAAAGTGCATCTTGGGGATGTTCCAAAGGATGATTGGGAAGGGCGATGGTTGGAAGTGATAAGCCTGGGTGATTTTTTATACCTTACTGGAAAGTCATGTAAATTAAGGGAAACTTCCTGGCAAAATACCTTGACTTGTAGTAACTTCATAGTCATACCTGGGAGATAATGTAGAAGTAAGTTTTGCCCACACCCTGTTCATCTCAACCCTGGCAGCAATTGTCTCTCTGTCCCTAGGAGTGCTCAAGTTTATGAATGGAAGCAAGAAAGCATTGCATGTGGCTTTCATTTAGACCCCATAGAGAACCAGGACCTTCCATAAACTGCCTCAAAACATCTTCACACAGCTCAGTTTGAGCCAAGACCTCACTATTGGGGGGTTCACCAAAAGCTCCAGAAGCATGGTACTTCTAGAACTAAGACCAAGTCAGTAAGTAGTGATTCAGGGTAGCCTATGTGGCCATGGCTCTGTTAGGCATTCTTGTGCTAATGTCACATTAAAAAGAAAACCACAGACCCAAGATGGAGCCACTTATGCTAGGCCACATCACCAAACTAGGGCTTAATGCCTTACCTAATTGCAGTTTCAATTCAAAGACTCCCCCAGAAATGCAGTCTTAACGGATCAGTCAGGAATTTTCTGATTGCTACCAATCAGGTAATCTGTCACTTGGGCTCTCTTCATGACAGTAGTTATTTTATTTTATTTTAATTTTTTCAGTGATCCAAGATTCATTGTTTATGCACCACACCCAGTGCTCCATGCAATAGGTTCATACCCCAAAGGGAGATGAGGGAATTTGCATAAGACCCTCTGCCCTAAGGGCAGGTGACCTTGCCTGAAACAATCTTTCTTTTTCTTTTGCTAATTACATTTTGCACCACCCTCTTTCCTATAAAAACCTTCAATGTTGTACAACTCCTCAAAGCATATTTCTGCTTGTTAGATGGGATGTTGCTTGATTCATGAATCACTTAATGAAGTCAATTAGATCTTCAAATTTACTCGGTTCAACTTTATTTTTCTAGCAGCTATGAGGCAGGGTTTTTTAGGGGTTGCTGGCAGGGAGAGAAGAAAGGAACCATGGTATTTAAGCTTTTTATGCCAACCTGAAGGGTTTAGGTACTGAGAAGAACCAAAAGTAACTAAAACAGTTGCAGTGTCATTAGGGAGGTGAGTAATCTGATACATATAATAATCTGATATATATATAATATAATCTGACATATATATATGAATATATATACACACACTCAAGTCCCAGCTTTGCCTCTTGCCAGGCATGTGATGCCGAGCAGAGGCAACATTAGAGAGGAGAAAGATTGAAGCAACATGGATAGAGAACAGCTCACATTATGTTTACCTGCCCTTGTTCCTCGGAAGGAAGAGCCAGGGACCAATGAACTTTAGAGAATTAGTGTTAGGAAATGTACCTTAGCAGGTACAAATCTTGCTGTTTGGACAAACAGAGAGAACAAAGAACAAAGCACTCTGATGAACTAGACTGATAAGCCCTTGATTAGAATAAGAGGAAGAGAACAAGAGAAAACCACCACCTTGATGATGTAGCCAGTGGCAAAAATGCAATGCAAAACAAACTTGTTAGTTGCCTCCATTTGTAGTGATTTTCCATGAACACTACCTGATCTTTTTCATCAAATTCAGGTTCTACAGCTATAAAACAACTGCTGAGTAGCTGAGACCACACTGACTCTAGAATGAAAAGGCTGGAATTTGCAACACAGTTTCTACTGCCCTCAGGTCTTGCTGTCCTTCCAGGTAGAGCACACTTCTGAATGTAAGCTATCCTCAGTAAAGTGGGGCAACAACATTAATGCTGGTGCAAAAATTGCATCACATGAAGGATAGGAAAGCACTTTCCAACTTATAGTAGGATATAAAGAATGATTACCATTATAGTTGTAACAACCTCAGCATAAGCAATGTCATTCCTGCATCAGGTTATTTCGTGTACCTTAACTACACATAGGAAACAGAGAAATAAATAATTGATGCGGCTCTATATAGGTTTCCCTAAGAATAGAATTGGAGAAAGCAGATCTTTTGGATTTTCAAAATGTGGCCCCCAACTAGTAGTACCAACATCAACATCATCTGGCAACTTGTTTAAAGGGCAAATTTGGGACAATGCCCTTGAACTATGGAATCAGAAACTCTGGGGGTTGGAATCAGTATCCGTTTTAATAAGTTTGATAACCATTGACTTAGAGAGAAGAGAGATGTGATTCTCCGACATGACCCTACTACTTAATACAAGTGTCTCTTGTTAATGTCACCAAGGACCTGCCTGTTGCAAATCTCATTCCTAATCTTACTTAACCTATTAACATTTGACCAACTGACCACTTCCTCTGCATTAAAAAGATTTTCTCGTTTCTTCCAGGATACTGTTCTCATGTTTTCCATTAGTTCCGTCTCAATCTCCTCGGCATTTTGCTTCTTACCCCCTGACCATGAAACCTCAGCATGCTCCAGGAATCAGTTCTTGAATATCACCTTTCTCCAGCCAAACTCGTTGCCCTGCAGACCCATGACCTTAAAACCACGTATACATTGATGACTCCCAAATTAATACCAGGTGTAGGTTTCCTCTGTAAATGCCACAAAGTTATATTCAACTACCAGTTTGACATCTCCACATGAGTGTCTAAAAGTTTTACCAAAAGAAATTCCCAACTTCTTCCAACCCCAACCTGCACCTCTGCATTCTTCTCTATCTTTATTTCTCCTTTAGACCAAAAGCTCCTAACTCCTCTCTTTTGTTCACACCCCATGTCTAATCTATTAGCAAATTCTGTTGGTTCTGTCTTCAGAATATGTCCAGAACTCACCTACTTCTCACCATCTCTAACACTACCACTCTTGTTCAAGCCACCATTATCTGTCATTTGGAGGAGTTTGCGTCTTTTTTTTTTTTTTCCAGTCTTTTTAAGACTTGGGTTTTAGCTTCTAGACCTTGGTCACCAGTCCAGTTTTGGTTTCTTTCTCTTCTTTTCTTCATCTGCTCCTCCCCCTGCTCATTCTCTCCCTCTTCCTCTCAGACTGGATTGTGCTTGATAAACCATCCTTCTCTTATTAGAATTTAGATGATACAGAGAAGAGGAGCAAATGGAGAAATCTCATTAAGCCTTTTGGAAACCTTCATGAATGTCATGTCGTTGTCACTATTCTGCTTCCTGGATTCTTGGTTTATTCCTTGGCACACCAAATCTCTCCATAAGTTTAATGGGAATTAAGTTTTTAAAAGTTTCATGGATATATACCATTTGATTTCACACATATGTGGAATTTAAGAAAAAAAATGAACGAACAAACAAACAAAAAAGACAAGAAAACAGGCTCTTAAAAATACAAAGAACAGACTGGTGATTGCCAGACTGGAGGTGGGTGTGGTTGGGTGAAATAGTTGAAGGGAACTAAGAGTGCACTTATTGTGATGAGCACTGAAAAATGTGCAAAATTGTTGAATAATTAATTATACTGTATGTCTAAAACTAACACTGTCTGTTAATTATACTTGAATTTTTTAAAAAAGGTTTTCTTATTATGAAAATTTCAAACATGCATATTGTGGCGAGAACAATATCATGAACCCTCATGTACCCTGATCATCTAGCTCCCGGGATCCTTGTCCCTTTTCCCTTTGCTGCTCTACCATCAATGACTTTTTCTTTTCTTCATGTGAGAGCAGACCCAGTCTGAACAGTGGAACTTTGTTGCTTTGAGTTCCAGAATATTGTTTTAAGGAATATACATAGCGAGACTGTGGTGTGAAAGCAAATGCTTTCGATATGAAGAGAGCTGGCTTTGTTAACAGACAGAAAACAAACTAAAAATGGTCTTATGACTTCCATGGAGGCAGAAGTTGAAGGCTGCTCTTGCAGCAAATTATAGAGTGTGGAGGGAACATTGATCAGATGCAGGGAAGCTCTCACAATTAGGAAGGAGGTGGCCCCTCTGGTGGTGGATGGACTTAGGCACAGAAAAGAGGCAAACAAAAGGACACAGCAACACTATCTGAGTTACAGCTTTGTCCTTGGTGTGAATGTCACACTGAAAGATATTGAAAGCTAATAACATTTAGGAGAATTTGACATCAGAATTTAGTTACCTGCATTATTGTGCAAAGCCTTGGGAGTCTGCAAGCAATTCAGAGAAACCCTGTAATCGGCAGGAAGCATCCACTGTGATGCAGAAGTAGTTGAAAGGCAGAGGGTCGGATGATGTCTCTTATACACCATTGCCCCATGCAGAGAGAGCCATGGGCATAATTATTGTCACCAGCCTCCACAGGGCTGGACCTCAAGACTGAAGGCCAAGGCAGAATCTGCAAAAAGCAGAGGTTGTCAGCATGATGGCTGGGGACTGAAGAAGAGCTTCCACTGAGGCAGCCTGCAGAGGAAGGCAGGGTGGGAACCAGACAGTCCTCCCCTGGCACCGCAAGGCCACACAACATTCTTTCTCTGTACAAGTGTCCTCTTGGGACACAGAAGAAGACTACTGAGGAAACCCCAAAAGAAACACATGTACCTAAAGGAGTCTAAGGTTACCTGAAAGAGACCGAAATCACAACCTCCCCTAGGAGTCTACAAGCTCTTCAAGGACAAGTGCTAGGTTTTATGCATTTCTGTATCCCAAGCAGCTGGTACAAAACCTTGCACTGAAGAGTATCTCTGCAGAGGTCCACCACATGATGAATGGACAGACTAAATCACATCATGTCCACAGTGTCCACAGTCTTGCAATGGCCTGGAAACTTAGGGCTGAACTCAGAGGAAATGACAAAGGGAGAAAGACTTGGTTTCAAAACAAATTGCATGAACGTAGGGATGAGAGTTTTTTTCAGAACTTTTACTATGGATGAGAGACAAAATTCAATTTAATGTCAAGAGATTACAAAAATTTTATTTTTATTTATTTTTTTACAAAAATTTTATAGACATAAACAATATTATAGTACAAAAATTATAGTACAAGAAAGAAAAAAAAAAGAAGGCACAATTTTAAAAGGAAGAGGAGATAGAGGGGGAAAACACAAACCGAAGCCAATCTTGGCTATATTAATAAAAGCAGAGTACTTAGGTTGAGGTAGCTGATAGGACCACTAGACCTCCCATTGTGAGTTAGCATTCGGAGTATGGGGCTGGCTCTGGGCACCCCATAAGGGAGGAAAATTAAGAACATGTGGTCATATGAAAGCAAACCTGTTCTGGCCTCCTGGAGGATGAGACTAGCTGGAGACCAGCCCAGTGGTCTCAGCTGTGAAAATCCTAAACTAGCCAATTGACTTTGGACATGTGAGTGAGTCCAAACAAGATCAGCAGAGATGTCCACCCAACCCATGGCTGACCACAGATCCATGAGTGAGCCCAGCTGAGACCAGAAAAATGGCCCAGCTGACCTGTAGACTTGTGAGCAATATCAATGCTTATTGTTTTAAGCATTGCCTTTTGAAATGGTTTGTTATACAGTAATTTCTAATATTCCACTTGAGTCAGTGGGACCTATCGCCTGTTGTGTGAACCTAAATTATTGATACTATATGTACATATATATGAATTGGGAGGACCCAGTGTTATAATTTACATTAAGTACTTTTTATAGTGCCCTGCACATAGTTAACACTCAACAAATTTTTGTCTATTATTAGTATTTTCATGAGTGAGCTGAAGAAAAATACCAGTGAGGAAATAAAGACATTGCTTGAGAATAAATTCTGTGACTTGCATTCTTTCACACATCAAAAAAGTGAAATAGTTATTTTCTTTATCTTTTTTTTGATTGATATATTTATTTTGAGAGAAGTCACTTCCTTCACACTTGTGCGTACTGGGCACATGTCCAAACAGACACAAAGAACTATAGATGATGACATTTTCTCACCTCCTTCTTTATTAAAATGTGCATGTCTTGTGTTTTATGGGTTCCCTCATGAAGGCTCTTGCTCTGTCTGGATGATGGGGGGTATTGAAACTTAAAACTAGTCAGGGCCAAGGAAATAACATATTCTTGTAACCTTGAGCCCTTCCTAAGCAGAGGAAGAACAGAATGAACAAGGAAGTTCATTTTATAAGAATATGGTACAACAAAAGAAGAGGCTGAACTTCATACTTTCCAAAAACCTTTAGAAAAAAATCCTCCCCAGAGAATTTTATATGTTATCGCTTTCATAAATTCCAGAATCTGAAGCATGAACATAAGTTCTCTTTTTCTGTAAGGGTGAAGGTACAGATCAAACCAGTAATTGATTCAACTTAGCATTACAAGGGACAGCTAGGTCTAAACGTTGGCCTTCAGTCCAGCTGCCCATTTTATTCCTGAATCTTTCTAAATACCTTCCACGTTCACGGTCAAAGACTTCTGCTGCTGAGAATTTCACTACTTCATAAAATAGCCTATTTCATTAATTTTGACTTACAAGGATTCAGGGGCAATTAGTTCATCTGGGAGGTTATCCCAGCATATATAGTGGAAGCAAGGAGAACTGATATTTAGGACTGACAAGGAAATGAACATAGGGTATATTTTTGGTTAGATTATAGATTTAGCTTAATTAAATTAGATTCCAGGGGCTTAATCCAGAAACTCTAGGAATTTAAGAATTATCCAACTTGAGGGATGAGGTAGCTGGGATATTTATCCACCAGATTGCACAATTCCCGCTTTTGTCTACTACTGAGAGGAGTTAATTGTCATACAAGGGACAGGCTAGAATTGCAGAACAACCTTCAGCCTTTTAGCAAAGGAGCATGGTCCTGGCAGTTGGTTCAGTTGGTGTGCACAAACATCACGAGAGCTGAGGAGATATGAGTAGGACTCCAACAAAGTGTGCCTCAAGGTGTAAATGTCTACTCCTCACTCCCAAAGTTGTCTGCCACTTTTGCCTTCCCAGGATCTACCACTCCTCTTCTCTTGTTAACCCTTCCTGGAGAAAATGTCCCCTTCCCTTGTCTCAGTCCATATAATCTGGAAGGAGCTGATGCTAGCTTTCCCCAGCTCACCACCTCGCTCCAGAGTTAACACATTACCCAGTCCAGGCTAGTAACTGTAAAGCATCTCATACCCAGCGTCTGGTTGAGAGATAGGTATATAATGGAACCCAGCTAATTCAGAGCAACTCCTGGCATTTTTCTAGAGCCATTTTGAAAGGGCAGATATTCTTTCTGCTGGGTTGCTAAACTGATAGGTTGTAAGCCTAGATGTTTTTTGTGAACATCTCTGTCCAATCCTGAGGATGAAGCCAACAAAAGAAAACATATTCCTGTTTACATTGTGTGAGCATCCACAACCAGCTAGGTCTGATTGTCCCTGGGCTTTGGACTTTGCTCAGTTTGAATTGGACCATGCCTGACACACTTAATTGAAATCTCTATCTGCATTGTAATTTGTTCTCATTTGTCCTGGGACTACTCAACAGGGACATAACCCTCTTTCTTCCAGATGCCATCTCATCGGAGAGATCAAGAGAGTTATGCTTTATACGCGGTATGGGCATGCGTAGGGGTTTAAAGGAAGGGTTTTGGATTCTGACAGACCCAGATTCGAAACCTGGCTCAGGCATTTGCCAGTTTGTGTGATCTAGAGTAAGATAGTTAAACATTGTAGGCTTTATTTTATCATCCATAAAATGGAAAGAATGAGGCACAGCCTACTGTGCAGAGCTCTTGAGAGATAAAGCTTGGAATTTGGTTAGCAATACGATTTCTGAATAATAAAACGGCCAAGGAATTTGGTGGCATTTGAAGAAAAAATTGCAAAATTGAACCGTTGTATTTTAAGGTTAATAATCTAATGACATAGGTATTTATATGGCATAGAGCAGAAAGTCTGTAAAGGTAGCTACAACCATCATATCTTTACCCTGAGGCTTCTCTTCTCCAGGGTGAAAGTCTGCCATTTCTAGTCATACATTGTTCATATTTTTTAATATAATCTCACTAAAGCCATGATAATGAGGTAAAATATTTGAAATGATGAATGTCAGTCAGAACTAATAGGGACGTATGATGGCTAAATGGAATATGGCACGATTTGGGGTTCCCAGTCCTATCATTTACTGCTTTTATCTGAGTATAGTCCAGGTTAAAAATATATCTACTTGAAACCTTGCCTGGCAGGCATAGCAGTGGCTTGCTCCATGGAGAGAGTCGTCTTCATTTTTCTTAAAGCAGAGATTGTTATTAGGTCGGCAATCTCCGTGAGGGGACAGGTTTGACTTTGCAGGCTGCTGGGACTCACTGCTCCTCTCTAACCATAGGGCGCTGTTGAGAAGCTGTGGTGGTAGAGACCTCACAAAACAGAGGCTTACGAAATATCCATGGTCTGGACCAAATCACAGAGTGAACCCACGGAGTGATGATGCTCAGGGGTTGATCTTTCATCCCAAAGTAGTGGGTAGAGTGCTTTTCCAAGTTCATGATCTATGGCACTTCCTGAGCCAAAAAGTACACTCAAAGAGACAGGCATCTCCTCTGAACCATACCTCCCATGCTAAAACAACTTCTGAAATGTTGCTTGCAAATTCTTACTAGATTAAAAATTTGTAATCAGGGACTTCCTATTATCTTATCTGTGCTTGAGTTCCCTGAGAAACACTCTGGGATGGAGATTTGCATGCAGGAAGCTTACAGAGTAGTGTCTGCAGGAACACCATCTGTAGGAGATGGGGGTGGGGAAGCAGGATGGCAGAGGAAGAAACTGAACTGCAGTTTACATTCAGTGGAGGACCCAGCCCATCCCACAGGGGCTTTGGAGTTGGAATGACCCTGCAGATATTTCAAGAATTGAGGCGAGCAAGGAGGCTTTGCCTTTGTACCTTCATTCTTTTCAACCAGGTATGGACTGGGCAGACTCCAGAGAGAGGGTATAAAAATATTCATCAAAAGGGTCAAGTAGCTGCCTTTAAAGATGGCAATTCCTATCAGCAGCCAACATCCCTTGCACCTGGGAAAATGAGTGCCTTGGTTCTAGGTGACATTCTAGAGTATCCACAGAAACCTACCTGTTCAGGGAAATTTAAAAGTGCATTTGACATTTGGCTTGATTTGAACCAAAAAAAAAAATAAATATGAAAACACGAAACTAGGGCTGTATATACCCTAGAAGTAAGGGAAGCAGTGTGATGATGGAAAACTGCCTTGGGACTTAGAGTTAGACAGACCTGGGATTCCATTCTGAATACTTTATCCTTGGTATGATCTTGGCACAATCCCTCTAGAAATCACATAGCCTCTTGGAATGGCAGGTATTTTTGCTTTGTTTTGTATTTTGTTTTTACTTATAAAATGATGATACTGGTAATTATATCAGTTTCATGGTATATTTGGAATGACATGATAAGACACTTGAAGTATCAAGAATTGAGTGGCATACTGAAAGCACTCCATAATTAGCAGTTTCTTCCACCTTGAAGACACTGAATGGTTTGTCTGCATGTCATTCTTTATCCAAACCTTGTAGAAAAGAATGCATCAGAATGTTTGAATAGCTCACAGCTGACTGAATGCAAGGAAATACAGGCAAGAAATGGGGAGATAAATGCTGAGATGCAAGCAAACACAGAGTGCACTGGGAGCCCTTGGAACCGTCTTGAGGAATCATGAAGAACTTCCTGGAGAAGGAAGAAACTGACCTGCATTTTGAACCATAAAGAGGGTAAAGATGATAATGGGGTGGTGAGGACAAGAATTCAGGGAGGGGGCTCTCAGGTCCAAAAGCACGGAGGCAACTGAAACCATGGCACATTTGAACATCTGTTGGTGTCACAGTACATTTGGAGCATAATCTAGGAGGGAGTGGGCAGCAGAAAGCCTTCATTTCAATATGCTCGGTAATGGGTGCACTTCATCCATCGCTGTGGCTTTCAACTCACATGTTTCAAATTCATGAAGAAGTATTAAAGGAAAGAGGTGGCTGAAAGAGTTCATGGCTGTGTTTAAATAAAGTCAACCTGGAGCTGAAAACCATCAGCATGGGGCCCACGATTCCAGCTTGTTAAACAACCAGCTCTGGATTTCAGGCTTATTGGTCCAGTTAGGCAGGACCAGTTTAGACCAATTTTGATAAGTGGCCACGTTTCCTTTGGATGACTGGAAAAAGTATCCTCTCAAACTAGATGTTCAAGTGGAACTGAGCTCCAAACAGTGTTGTAAGTTCACTATAAACCCAGGACATTCACAATACCGTAAGCAGGGGAAGCTATGTAAAGTGAGGTGGGTCTACCCTAAAAGGCTAGTCTCTGAGGCCAGACTCCATCCTCCGTTCACCCAGTTCTGGAGGATTGGCTGGGGAGCAAAGAGCCCTGTGGCCTGTCTACGACATGATTTCCACGGTAAACTCTGTTTTTATTCTCTGTGAAAGAGTACTTTATTCTCTGAACTTTATGAAAGTTGAAAAAAAATCCATTTGCAGATGAAATTTTTCAAGTTTGGACTCAGCCCAGGTGGGATTAAAAAGATTGGCAAGCCAAAGTAAAATATTCCAGGAGGCTTTTAGAAATGCAGAGTGTTAACCAAAAAATAATTAAAACTTACAGAATGCCTGGCTTGTAGACTTCAATGGGGGTGGTGGGCTCACTTATACACATGCCTTGTCCAGTTCCACTACCACGCTTCCTGAAATATCACGATAGGCGTATATAGGACTTTATGCTTTCAAAGCTCCTTTCGCAGATTTTATTGTATCATCACTGTGAGGTAAGCAATGCCAAGAGATGAAGAAATTGAGGCACAAGTAGGTAAAGTGACTTGCCTAATACTGATAATAGTTAATAATTTCTGGGAAGAGTATAGTCTTTAGAGATGAGACATGGCAGGGTTGAGACAGTGCTGCTGTTGGACAAGTTGCGATCGAAACCTTGATTACTTACAAACTCCGAGCTTTGACTTATGCATCTGTTAAATGAGATAGTAATACTACACGGAGTGATGTAGGGATCAAACGAGATGGAGTAGAAATATTCCTTGTAAATTAGAGTGTCACTTAAGTATTAGTGATGTTTAATGAAATTAAACATCTAATTAAGGATGTAAATGGGAATTCAACCTATGTCTCCTAAATCCTGGGTCAGCATTTCTATTCCCAATGGACAATCATGATCAATTTCCAGTTACCATCACCAGTTTATGTGGGAACCATTCGGTTCAGACTTCTTCTAAGTTTTAAATAGATTACGGGATCTATTTTAGATTTCTCTCTTAACTCCCTAATCATTTTTGCCCCTCTTCAAGTGGGGTTGAATGTGATTCATGTGGAATGTGCAGTTTTTTTCTCACACCAATTCCACTGCTTACTGAAGAATGACCTGTTATGTAATTTGGACAGACATTGTTCAATATTCATGAACTGCATTGGTCTTAGTTAGAGAATACAACCTATATAGAAAGACATCACCCAACTCCTCAAGTACTTAGTGTTCTCAAAGACATCAACAGCAAGACACACCTGCTACTCTAGACATCTGCCAAATCATGCCTGCTTTTAAAGCCGTAACAAATGAAGCCAACCAAACCTGTCAAAGTAAAAATCAAAACAGTGACCAACCATGCACAGAAAAACCTGAAGTTCCCCAGATGTACCCTATCAAGGAACTGAGCACATAAATATGAGGAACTTCCTATAAATAGATGCTAGCTCTTTATCATTGCCTATCTCTGATACACAGATTTTAAACACCACAGTATTATGCATGTCTCTGTTTCCCATCTTTTCAAGTAGACTGTGAAGGCTGAGACAGGTATTTCATTAATTCCTGTACTCCAGTAGTGCTCAGGTGGTGTTGAGGAAACAATACCTTATTAAGCCCATATTCAGTTCTGGGTGCTGTACCAAATGGATCATATTGATTATCTCCTTCATCCTTTGAAATAATCCTTAAGTGGTAGGTATTAGCATCATTCCCACTGACAGGTAGAGGAGCAGGATGGAGAAGGGTAAAATAACTTGCTCAAGGTCACATGTTTAGTAAATGGTATAGCAATTCATATTGGGATCTGTTTCCTATTACATCTCTTTGCCTTTCCCCTACTTAGTGGCTGATAAATAGTAAGTGCATATGGACACAGCCAGAGTTGTCATATTACTATTCCTGAAATTATGCTGTATAAGATGCAGAATCATGGGTAGAAACAAATTTCATGATAGAATTCTATAAGGGCTAATTCTTAGATGCCAGATCTCGGATCTCAATCATAATACTCATATACCTTCCATCCATGCAGACAGAGGCAAAAGGCATGAATTATCATTGTAAATTATAACTTTTATAAGGGCTTTAAATAAATTAATTTGTTTAACCCTTCAAGGCAGGCATCACTGTTAACCTCTATTACACTTATTTTATGACTTAGTAAAATGAGGCATGGAAACTTTGCCAAAGCAGAACTGAGATTTAACTTAGGCAGCTCTTGTTCCTTTATGCTTATATTCTCAAACTTGATTGTACCTAGAATAACCTAGAAATTTTCTGTACTCTGGGAAGCCCACACCTCACCCCCAGAGACTCAGATCCAACTGATGGGAGGTGAGGTCCTGGCCTTCATATCTTTTCAAGGTGCCCATGTGATTTCCCTGTACAGTCAGGGCTGGGAGGCCTGCATTAGGCTACACCACCTCTGAATCTCACTGTGTAGAAACCCTGCTCTCTAACAAAGTCGGAACTGAGAGCATACATATTAATACATCCACCTTTCTCATTGACTTCTGCAAACCACGCTGTCTGAAATTTTACTATGAACCAAATTTATAAGACAATTTGTTAAAAATAATTGAACTCGCCACTTGAAATGAGAACTCTATGTGGTTTAGGTGCCAGACACCATGCTAGGAACTTTATATGGCTTATTTCAGTCAATCACAGAACAGCCCAACAAGGTAGGTATTATCATTATGAGTCAGGTATGTCCAACAGACTTCATCTTGCTTCCTTGTAATCTGGTTGACTGCTGGAGCTTGAGGTCTTACAAGCTTATTTTCAGTCCTTTTTTGTCAAAAAGTAGTTCTAATGTGTAGTTCATATTAAAAATAAATACCCCCTATTGTAGAAAAGAAAACCCATACTTCTTCCTCCTCCTTAATGCCCCTCCTTGTCTCACTTCTCTCAGCTGCAAGAACACAAGGAATATTTGTTAATTCCTTTGTGTCAAATATTATGTGCTTGAGAACTGCTTGTATAAGAACTGAATCTTTCTAATTTGGGTGGCCTCTGTTCTTTTAATCTCTTTGGAATCAATATTAATTAAGGTTAGAGACCTATTTTTAGCTGTATCCCAGGGTAATCCAGTATTCAAGTCCAAGTGGTAGGATTTATAACACCAGAGATTTATTTATCTTTGTATGTTATTTAATTTCCTTTGATTCTTTACTGTGGAGGTGTAAGGTTATCTTTTTACCATCTTTCTTTGTAACTTCCTGATCTTCATAAAAGGAAGTGGCAGATTAGAATTTCAAGCACAAAGGTGAAAGAATTTGTATGAGAAGCTCTGAAGTTTCCTTAAAATCAAATGTTTTATACTGTTGCATATTTTAGATGATTGCATTGGATATTTCAATCTTAATCCATTCAGTTTATTGGATATTTAGTTGAATAGATTATATTGAAAATAACAAGATAGATTCTAAAAACATGTATATCTGACTTTTCCTGTGGGTGGGAGAAATTGACACTGGCCAATTCTAGGTATATTAATTTGTTGTTTTAATTTTATTGAATTATATGGAGTATGGTTCAGTAACATTCAAGATGGGGAAATGGATGTGTTTTCTGTCCTTTCCTCCACATCGAGGGATCATTAAGGTAACAATCTAATAGCCTGGGTGTATGGACGTCAGAAAAACTTCATTATATTAATAACTACTGCTAGTGGCCATTTATCATACTGATACCTGCTGTGGCTAAAAGTGAATGATAATTTGTATCATCAAACCACAGGTGCTTTTTTAAAAAGTTATATGATACAGGGAGTTGACAGAGGTACGAGTTCAGCTTCTAGAAGTTGCACATAAGGTGCTGGTATGTTCAAACTGCAAGGGACTACGATGATTTAGACCAACTTCTCTTAGCTTACAAATGAGGAAACTGACACATACCAAGCTTAAATGACTTGTTCAGGCTCACATGAGATTATCAGGTGGTAGAAGAGTAACCCCTGACTCATAACTCAGTGGGTTCTCCCTGCTCACCATTTCGCATTGAGCTACAATGCCTCCCTAACTCTTCCCACACATCAGCTGCTTACGGTGATCTTGCACCTCAAGTAACAGCAAAGCTTCAAGGAAGCATGAGATCCAGAGCTATTCCTTACTTCTACTTTTTTAAGCCTGAAAGGAGGCTGCCCTGATGCTTGATTCTTCCTTCTTCAGTAAGGAAAGCCACAGACAAGGGCCTCTCTGGTGATTTGCCATTGTTTTATAATTCTCTCATATATGAACTTTCCTTTTTGTTTATCACAAGTGATTATGTAATGCTATGCTGATGTTCCCAACTGTCAGCCATCCGACATTACTCAATTTTCTTTTCTTAGTTTTAAATAAATTTGGGAACTATTTTAGGGTGTTTCAAGCTTTCTTAGTATAGCACATTGTGGTGTAATTTGTTAGTTCCAGCACATTGTGGGAAATTCATTCTAGTTTGTAGGTCTCCACGCTTTACTAAAGGAATAGTAGATCTATCTCCTCAACTACAAAGGATTTTAACCACTCATTGTATGATAACTGTCACACGCAACATCAAGGCATGGGGCAGGCATCTTTGGAATGTGTTGATTATAACATTTTATAAGCCGATGGTTTCTGTGGTCTGACTTGTTCTTATTTCCATTTATGCCTTGGTTTTTTGGTAAACATCTTAAAACAGAAGTCATAATTATCTTTAGGTAAAATAAATGTGTTTATTGGGAATTATCCAGTAGCTAGTGAAATGGGGAAATTTATACTTTGATAGCAGAAAATATCATGCATACTTTTATTTATTTATTTATCTATCTATTTATTTATTTATTTTTAAAGATTTTATTATTTATTTTATTTATTTATTTCACAGAGGGAGAGAGATCACAAGGAGGCAGAGAGGCAGGCAGAGAGAGAGGAGGAAGCAGGCTCCCTGCCGAGCAGAGAGCCCGATGCAGGCCTCGATCCCAGGACCCTGAGATCATGACCTGAGCCGAAAGCAGAGGCTTTAACCCACTGAGCCACCCAGGCGCCCTCATGCATACTTTTAATACTGGTTCTAAATATAATGCTGGTTATGTGGTAGACAAATAAATAGCTGTCCATTGACAAAACAGCACATCATAATGCTGATTTTCCCCAAACATAATTTTAGTGCTAAGTATATTATACTCTATGACATCACTATTATATCTATGATATCATTCTAAGTAGAACCAACCTTCCTCGATATTGGATATTGGGAAGGAAACCCTTCCTCTTTGCCCTTAGTGTTCCCATCTATGGTGAAGCAGTTCCAACATGCTGATATTGCTGACCTCTGTCCTGCAATCTGTCATTTCTCCTTGGGGCAAGAGTGCTTTATATGACTTATGAGTTTTCAAGGAAAGCCCAGGCACATCAAACTTGGTTCTTTCATTACCCTCCTCTTCTGCCCAGAGCTGGTCTGCTCACAGAGCACACACATTCTCCACTGTTCTTGGACATGCAGGGAAACTTACACAACCATTCTGGTTGAAGCCTGGGATATTATAACACTGCCTATGCCAGGTGGGTACCCCGTCTTCTTCTGGGGTTGGTTGATTGATTGATTGATTGATTGATTTTAAAAGATTTTATTTATCTATTTGACAGAGAGAGACACAGTGAGAGAGGGAACACAAGCAGGGGGATTGATTGATTGATTGATTGATTGATTGATTGATTTTAAAAGATTTTATTTATCTATTTGACAGAGAGAGACACAGTGAGAGAGGGAACACAAGCAGGAGGAGTGGGAGAGGGAGAAGCAGGCTTTCCGCCAAGTAGCAAGCCCGATGTGGGGTTTGACCCCAGGACACTGGGATCATGACCTGAGCGAAAGGCGGTTGCTTAATGACTGAGCCACCCAGATGCCCTTGCTTCTGGGGTTTAAGTGAGGAAGCCCACATGGCTGGTATAGCCCATTTCCCAAAGTGATGTTTTCTGTATAAAGGTAATATTTTCATCTTACATTCTTCCAGCGGCTGAAAGACATTATAGATGAGTACATAGGCAATGGCCTCAAACAGCTGAGTTTCAAAACCCTACTCTGTTACCTGCCCAACTAGAGTTGTAGGGATTTAATGAGTTAATATACAGAAAGTATTCAGAATAGTGCCTGCACAAGGTAAATGTGCTATAAAAGTGTTTGCTATTAATGATTCCCTTTCATTTCGTTGTTTCATTGGTTCAGAGCACAGACCTGGAGAAAGGTGTTACGGGCTGGCTTCCCACTCACACCTGAATAACAGAGCTTAGAGTTTTAGAGTAACTTGTAAACTCAGTGATGAAGCTCATCTTATCCCTAAATAGATTGCATCCCAAGAATTATCATTCTTATTTTAGAATGAATAATGTCACTTTGAAATACTTAATGAGTGCAAACCCTCCAGAAGTCTTTAGATCCTCCCAAATCTGACCTCAGCCTGTGTTTTCTACCTTGTCTTTCTAACACTCTGGGCTTTGGCCCTGGTCTTACTCAGATTGAACTGCTCACAGTTCCTGAGTCACAGCACGTGTCTTCACCCCTGGCTCTGCTCTCACTCCTCTGAGGGATTTCTCTCCTTTCTCTGCTTGTTAAACCAGAAGCTGGCTTCTATGGCCCAGCTCATATCCCCACTCCTTTGTCAAACCTCTTCTTCTTCCTCTTCCACCACGAATACCTCTCTCTTCTGTGTTGTGAAAGCAAAAGATCATAACATTGTTACTGTAACTCTTGCTCACCCAGATTCTGTGACAATTATGTGAACTGTGAGTTCCTAAGTTTCTGGACTTGGGACCACATCCTCTTCACTTTTGCATACTCATCCTACCCAGCCCCCAACTCAGTAATGTCTTTAAATGATTACCTAACTACTAATCCATCAAGAGGTCCTACTGATGGCTTCTCCAAAATATTAATCAAACGCATATACCTTTCTACCTCAACCTGACCACCATTATCTCTTACCAGGTCTACTTCCATCACCTCCTAAATGATCTGCCTTCTTCTATGCTGGCCCCAATTCAGGTTATTCTCCAAACACCCATCAGAACAATGGAAAATCAAATTATGTTACCTCTCTGCTTAATTAATGAACACCCTTACAAGTGATACTGAAACTTAGATTTTGACATTTTGTGCCTACTGAAACCTAGATTTTGACCTTTTGTGCCTTCCTCTCTTTCTCACTTCATCTTGTATACCCTATCTTATCTCCTTACTCACTGTATTCTGGTACACTCGTCCCCTTCCAGTTTCTCAGACTATCCTTTTCTTAACCTCAGCCTCTTGTACATTCTATTTCCTCTGCCTGGAATACTCAAGCCTTATTATGATTTTTTAATTGCTGATGTTACGTCTCAGCTTAGAAGTTCCCTCCTAAGGAAGATGTTCCTGACCCTTGATCCTACACTGAAGACCCCCTTCCATCATGTAATTTTCTATATCACGCAATTCAGTACCTCATTATTTGTTTCACTGTACTCATAATGATTGGTAATAATCTTTAACATATGATTTCTGATGGCTTATGATCTGTGCTCCCTGCTAGACTGGAAGCTCTGTGATGGCAGGAATGAAATACACCTTGTTATGATTCCCTTCTTAAGGCCAGTCACAGAGCAAGAGAGAAATGACAATAAATGAGTTCATGAGTGGCTTTGGAAGCCTTAAGGATTCTTGGTCTAGGAACAGGAACCGGAGTGCACATGGTCAAAATCCTTCATTATACAAGTGAGAACATCAAGATCCAGGACTTGTAATGAGCTATCCTGAGGCACCCATCCAGTGCCTGCCTGACATCTCCTGGTGTTTGGGGTATCCTTCATTATCAAGTTTTCTTGCCCTAGGCTTTTGGAAACTATGCAATAACTATAGATCGTTAATGAAATAATGTGACAGGAAAACCAAATGCTTCATGCATTTCAACCTTTCACTGAGAAATGAAAGCAAAGCCTAAGGAAATGCCATCTGACTAATTTCTAACCAAGGCAAATCTTCTCTCTTAGTCACCCCTAACAAAAATGTCAATGTTCTACAAACGTAGTGAAAGCTGCCAAGGTCCATGGCTGCTTCCCAGATCTGCTCTGCCCTACAAGGGAATCTGGGGCGCACTACAGAGCAGGGAGGCCTAGTGTCTCCTGGGAAAGCAGAGAAAAACTATCACCTTGAACACACACCCCTTTCTTTTCCTAAGAAAGGTTTCTACCATCTTCTGTGGCCATGTTAGTGTATTCACTTTCCTGTTTCTTTCCCTCACTGGGTCTTTGCTTTCTTCTTTCTACACTATAATGGTTGATATTGGGTCCTTCAACTGTGGTATTTGATATTTTTGGTTTATGGAGTTAGTTCTCAATCTTCAAATTTTCTTAGATCTACCATGTGCAGGAAACCAGATGATCACTTCACCTCCTATTAGCATACCATTAACATCCTCTACTGTCATGAGCAAACGTGAGGTGCCAGTGAATCCTGAAGCTAACACCTCTTGTTTTATGCTCCCTAGGACTTCACTGTCTTTGCTAGACCAGGATATTCAGAGGGAGAGAAGGACATTCTCAAAGGTGATGATGAGGCTCGTGACAGATAATGTAGGATAGTCTGAGTAGCTGATCACAGGGAGCCTTTCTAGAACAGCCAACGTTGCCTACCAAATGCCCAGCAACCAGGGCACTTGTTATTTAATCTACAAATATGTACTAAGTAACTCTTAGGTGACATGCATTGTGCTAGGCACTGAGGAATCAGAAATAATTAGAAAATGATCCCTGCCTTCTAGAAATACACAGTCTCATGGTGAGGTAGACAGGTGAAATATTACCATGCAACCAGATAGGCACATGAACAAAGCAGCTTTTTCTTGGTGCTCAAAGGAAGGGGTGTCATTAAGTCCATCTGAGGTCATTGGAATGGCCTCAGAGAGGGAGATTTGAACTAGCTCATGTAGGGTAAGAAAAAGTCTGCTTGGTAGATAGAAATAGAATCCATGTCACATGGAGAAGCAACAGTGCCCAAAAGTACTGGGATATTTTATTTTTTAACTATTTTTTAAAGATTTTATTTACTTATTTGAAAGACAGAGTAAAAGGGAGAGCACAAGAGTGGAGTGAGGCACAGAGGGAGAAGCAGACTCTTCGCTGAGCAGAGAGCCCAATGTGGGACTCGATCCTAGAAGTCTGGGATTATGACCCGAACTGAAGGCATATACTTAACTGACTGAGCTAACCAGGTGCCCTGGCTTGGGATCTTTTAGAAATGGTGAGGAAAGTGAGATGATTTTGTGGTGACATCAGGGAAGGGAGAAGATGAAGAAGAGGAGAGTGGAGATGAGGCCAGAGGTGCAGGTTGCAGTTGGATTGAGAAGGGTCTTATATACCATGTTAATGGGCTTGGACTTCATTCTACACGGGAAAGTGAAGATTTGGATTAGTGTGGGATGTGTGCATGTGTGTATGTGTGTGCACACAACATAAATCAGGTTTGGTTTTTTAGGAAGATAGTGGCAGCAAGGGAAAGATGGAGAATGTGAATTAGAGAGGCACAGAGAATACGGCTTCTGGGAAACAGTGAACATTCTGGTAGCTATATTGCTGAAGAGTAAATGGGAAGGCAAGCTTTGGAAAAATGTTTTGGAGCCGGTCAGTGAGTGCAAGGTCATGTATTTATACTAAAGAGTTTGTGTCAAAAGAGATAGCTACGGAATGCTACTCATAGCTTTTTTCCTGCGGCTTGTATGACAGTTATTAATGGAACACATACTGGGAACCCTGCACGGCACTGAGTTGTGTGGATTGAAATAATCTATGCTGAAGACAGGACTTTTCTACAGGAGGCAAAGCTCCCCACCTCCTATATATGCTTATGGCTTAAGTCATGTCATGCGCCAAGGAGTACATGGTTGACATTCTCTGACCATGCAGCTTGGACAAACTTCTGGCATCTCAGAGACTCCATTAGCCACTCCTGCAGGAAAGCTAACCTCATGTCTGGCTCCATCACTGTTGGAGAGAAGCTCAACTGCATTCTCAAGCAGCAGGATAAATACAACTGTGCTCCTGAATGTAACAGGGACAAGAGGACCAGTGTGAAATCCGGACCTTTGGAGGAAAGAACGCATAATTTAAAAATGAATAAACAGAATTCTTCTATGTTCTTCCCATTGGCAATGCATCTGAAGGCCTTGACTCAGCATTAGTAGGTCTAAATGCTCATGCTTGCCCATCCCTCTCGGCGGTGATTGATTGCATTGTTGGCTGTTTTCGCTACATGAATGTGGGATCTTTGGAGTGCCTAATTCCTTGCAAGTTCCATTTGAGGGTGGAAGAGCTAGAACAAGCTATAACCAGTAGACAGCCCAGTGACTCAGGAGCTTAAGCATTTAACTAATTAATAAAGAAAAATGTGGCAAAGATTTGCAGTTAATAAGAATGAAAGAAGAATCACTGGGGCCTGAATTATGCAAGCTTCTATTTCCTTTTGGGACCATATCAGAACTTCAGGAGAAGAATGGCTACCTTTTACCTTTGAGGAATTTTCAGAGCATTTTTTTTTCATTGGTGACTGACAAAGGAACAATTTCAACACCTCAGAAAAATGCCTCATCATTTCCTCTTGTGAAATCTGGGTGCTTTTGAATGAATTCACGTTAAGAATGTGGATCCGTGTCCATGAGGGTCATTTTTAAACAAAAGGTGCTACCAAGTTTAAGCGCTGGTTAAAAAGAGCAGAGCACTTGTCTTTCTCGAGCATCCTGTGACCTATATTTATCCTTTGAAGGCAGGGAAATGTAATAATTGAGAGCACAGCCTTTTGTCTAATGTGTTCAAATCCCAGCTTAACCTGTTTCTAGTTATAGGACTGTCCTCTCTGAGCCTCAGTTTTGTCATCCCTAAAATGGGTCTAAATATATCTACTTCCCAGGGAGTTCAAAGGATTAAATAGCAACATGTGAAAAATATTTAACATAGTGGCAGGTGTACAATATTTGTTCGGTGTCACAGTTGTGATTATTAACAAAAATAAAAGAGATAGAAGATGCACACTGACATTGTTAACATTTATAGTGTAATCAACTCAGTTTATAAATGGGAGTTCTCCAAGGAAGGGGTAAATTTTGATTTCTACTTTTATTTGAGAAAAATGCTAGCTTAAAAAAGTTACCTTTATGAATGATACTTTCTAATGTTGAAGAAAGACAACATTTTAATACTTTATTTTTAGAATTTTTATTTCATTTTTATTTTCCCTGCCTTACTTCAGAAAACAATTTCAAAGTATCTTATAAACCTTTAAAAAAAAGATAAACTGAATTATGATTAACTTTTTTCACTTGTAATTTGTTTTCACCTATAATCTTAGCAACATTTTAAAAAGTTGCGTAATTCCCCAATTGATAAGTAAGCGTTGCTCAACATGTATTTATTGAATTTAATTGAAATGTACAGAAAGAAAAAAATTCAATAAATGTTTTTCTTTGAGAACTTTTTCTGTTTTGTCAGCATTTCTTAAATTTGACTATCATATGGATTTAAACTCAGAAAAAATGAGATTTCTTTTTATTACTTAATGCTCACGTTAGTCCACTTTAAAACTAATTTTGGGGTTGCCTGTGTGGCTCAGTTGGTTAAGCAGCCTATTCTTGGTTTTGGTTCAGGTCATAACCTCAGGAAAATGAGATTGAGTCTTGCCTCAGGCTCTGTACTCTGACAGGAGTCTGCTTGAGATTCTCTCTCTCTTCCTTTGCCCCTCTCCGCTATGCTCTCTCTCTCTCAAATAAATAAATAAATCTTAAAATNCAGGAGTCTGCTTGAGATTCTCTCTCTCTTCCTTTGCCCCTCTCCGCTATGCTCTCTCTCTCAAATAAATAAATAAATCTTAAAATATAAAATTAAATTAGTTTTGACACTTTAATTATTTTGAATAGATACTAAGTTCACATGGTTCAAAATGGGAAAGATACATACAGTATCCATGGGAACTTCTCTCCTATTCCTGTTCTTCAGCCACTCACATCTTCTACCCAGAGGCAACCTATGTTACAAGTTACTGGTTTCGATCCACTGTTAAAGTTTCTAAAAGAGCACCATGTCAAGATTAGCATGTAGAGCAGTGACCACTGCTTGCTTTTGAGATTAGAGATGTGTGGGTTCTATCATGGATTCTTCTCTTTAGTAGCTTCAGGTCTTTGAGTAAGGGGCTTACCATCTGCAGATCCACTCTCTAGTTCTGTAAATAAATAAATTCTTTGCAGGGAGGTTTATGAGGTTGAAAAGAGAGGATATACGTAACCACTGGCACATAGCAGGCCCTCAACAAATACCACATTCTTTCATCTTCTGTGTATTTCAGTCTTCAGAGCTAAAGCTTCTTTGATTTTTATGTGCCTTAGTGACTTGAATGTGTATTTAAAACTTTTAGACCCATCGTTTGAAGGATGAGGGAAACATTCAGACATTTCTTCATCCTCTGATTTCTAGGGTTGCTGCATGAATGCTGATGCATTTATTCATTTGAGATCCATGACCTTCTGTATATTTCTCATTGCTATGGGTTTCCTTTCTCCTCTGGCTGCATCCTTCTTATTCTTACTCACACAACTTCAATGCCATTGGCTTTAGAAAATCCTACACTTGCCAAATGGAGTGGGAATTGGCTTTCCTTTCGTTCAAGACCACCTTTCTACTACAAATGCAATGGACTCTACAGTGTGGTGGTTATGTATGTTAGTTTTGGAGGCATACAGACCTTAGTTGGAGTCTGGACTTTGTCACTTTCTAACTAACCTTAGGCATCTAAATTACTGTATCTAAACCTCAGTTTTCTCATCTGGAAAATTAGGCTAGAAACACCTCCACCCCTGGGATATTTGAGGGTGAAAGGAAAAATATAATAAAAGCACCTGATATGTGGCAAGTGACCAATAAATTGTGGCTTTTGTAATTATTATTCTGAGACATAGGAGAGGCCTAGACACTTTCCAAATGTTCTGCTTTGTCTGGCCAGAAAAGTGGGGGCTTATGGATATGCAAATAAGCTAGTGTTTTATAATGGTGGTTAATGATACATGGTATTTCCATTTGCCATTTGTATTTTGTTTCACATGATGGTCTTCAATGCATCACTGAATAAGTGTTGACTGTTATCATTCATGAGGATAGGGCTGGTATTAACTATAATGGACCTGACCCTGTGTTGAAGAAGGGTACATCAAATCTACTTGTAAACATAGCTTCTTGATTGTACCATGGTTGCTTACATTTTTCTTTCTTCCTTTCTTCCTTCCTTCATTCCTTTCTCCCTCCCTCTTCCCCTCTCTCTTTCTCTCCCTTTCTGTCTTTCTTTCTGTCTGTCTTTCTTTCTTTCTTTCTTTCTTTCTTTCTTTCTTTCTTTCTTTCTTTCTTTCATCTTTCTCTTTTCTCTCCCTTTTTCTTTTTTTCCTTTCTTTTCTTTTTTTCTTTTCTTTCTCTCTATTTTCATCACTCCTTCCCATCCTCCCTCTCTTCCTCCCTCTTTCCCTCCTTCTCTTCTTTCTTCCTTCACTTCCTCTAATTTCCCTTTCTCATTCCTTCCCTTTGTTCCTTTCACAATATTATATCTATTGTAGAGAACAAATAATAGACTGGTTCTTCTTTCAAAGAAGGTACCAGGGTGGGGAAAGCATAGCTTATTAGATGTTTTCCACACACCAGGCCTGGTACTAGACACACTTTCTATAGTTTCTCATTTAGTCTTCACAGCAGCCCTGGAGTTATTAGTTGCCCAGAAAGGGTAACCAAGTTGTCCAAAGTCATACAAGAAAATCTGGGATTTGAAAATAAGATTGTCTGACTCCATATGTAATCGGTAGATGTGGGGGTAGTGTGTGTGTGTGTGTGTGTGTGTGTGTGCATGGAAAATACCAAATATCACAACTCTCCTGCAGACACTAGATGCACTCGTATGGAGATTTGGGTATTGATAGTGTCTCTTGTTCTCAGTTTTTGCAGTTGTAGAAAGTGAAGAAGTTTGGGCATCCATTAGCCTTCACTGCTCTTCTCTTTGCTCTGAGGTTAGATAATAATCTTCATATCTTTCTCATGGGGCTTCCAGGCTTGTCATCTCCTCATTCCTGATGTATGCTTGCCTCATCACTAGACAGGGTAGCCAAAGAAACATTTATGTAATGGATGAATTAATAAATAAATGAGAGTAAAGGAGAGTGATTGACATCAGGTCATTTATACCTTGGCCTTTGTCTTGTCTTTCTGGATTTGTGTTAATTGCTTCTAGCAGACGTTCAAAACCTCTCTTTTGTTTGTCTGTTCCTCTAAGTTACTCCTCCATACACGTGCACAAAGATGGGAAATAAGGCTAATCTGGGCATGCATTCAGTTTTAGGATGCTAATTGAGAAGCTTTGAAGAAGTGGAGTTCCAGGGATTGGATTAGAATCTTTCTGGGTAGATGTGGATATGGCCTTTAAAAATGGCAACGTCCAAAATCCATGAAAAATAGAGGAGGGGGGTTTTGGTCCACTTTAGTTTAATTATATTATACTTTGTCCAGGAACAAAAGGAATTTTCCATGTAGTTTTGTCTGTTTCATTGGAGTTTCACATTGGGGGTTAGGACTAACAATCCAGCTATTTATATTTATTACTTTTCCTTGCTCTCAGAGATATAATGGGAAGGGATGGTCATGGACAATGGTGAGATTCAGATATTTACAAGTTACTGGCCAAATATCATCTTTCGACCCTGGTATCCTAGTCTCATCCGTACCCTCAGTGGCATTTCTCAATATTCTATTTGGTTATTTGGAAGCCATGAGGCAATCATATTCTCCATGCCTATGTCTTCATCTCATTGCTGCTGAGATAGTGTTAGGATTTAACCTGTGGGATTCTGGGAACAAGAAGTTAAATAATTAATCTCATTGATTGGATGATTTGGATCTCAAACTGATTTATTAGTAAGTATCACTTGTTTTGACCACTTTCTTGAGGGGGAACTTCTCAGAATTTTCCCCTTCTCCACTGCACCTTCCCCCCTCAACAGATATTAAACTTTGAGGAAACATACTAATTGAGAAATCAATTAGCTCTCTTCGTGGTCTCACAATGTGATTTCTGGGAATTGTTGATTCACCAGCTTAATCTTGTTCAGGTGTATACTTAGCCCTTAACACATCAATTCCCTAAACTCCTTTGGGTTTAAGATCTCATTGGCAATAAATACACTAAGATACAGGCACAGTGAGTTGCAGAGAATGCTGTGGATCTGCTCTCTCTGGGCTACATGGAAAACTCCTTAATTGGAGTCCTGATCTACCATTTACATAGTAAATTCTCTATAATCATTTGCCTTGCTCAGGTTGGTGATTTTAGTCTCTCATCTCTGAATGACTGAACATGTCTAATTCCCATTTTAATCATATTACCTGGATGAGCAAAAGTAGCTCTAGTCTGATTTATACATTTTAGCTGCCAAGGAAAAAAACCCAATCAACGTGATGCTTAACCTATTTTGAGGGCAGCTACAGGCCATAGGCATTGGTATTCTTGCAGACTATGAGATATTTTATGTTCTGATAAGGGATAAAAATTCCTGTCTCAAATGGCTCCCCATCATACTGAGATCTTGCAACAATAACATTACTGATTCAGACATTAATCTTAAGTATCTAGGGAGCCCTAAACATTGTAACCCACTAGCAAGGACCATGGTAATTGCCACGTAAATCCCCTCCATAATCTGGCTCTTATTATGACCAGCCAGCCAAGGTTTGCCCTTAAATCATCCTGGTTGAACAGAGCCTTGTAGAAATACTATCACCTACACATACCTCCGCTTCTTTTCATTAACCTGTTATCCTCTTTACAAATGGGGTTCTTCACCCACTCGCTTCTTCTAGATTAGTAATGCCCTGTTAAGTAAACAAACATGAAATTTCAAAGGGAAACAGGAGTGATAATCATTACCAGCTGCCATATTAAGCATTGTGAAAATGCTCACGATTCACAGAGAAAAATCCATGCTGCTCTTTGAAGGCACTCAGGCCTTTAGAACTGGATAAATGTATAACTTCCAGGCCAGGCTTCATTCTGTTTCAACAATAAGTCCTGACCCTTGGGAAAGGTGCTGAGAAATGAACTTTGTTTTTTCTCCACAATCCATCTGGAGCATTTGGTGAAGATATCAACTTTGAAGCGAGCATGAACTGGCCAACCCTACTGCTCACCAGCGTGGGTAAGTTATTAATTTGGCTAGTCATTCAGTCCACAAATACTTTGTTTTTATATTTGCTAGGCACTGCCTATATAAAAAACCAAACAACCAACAACCAACCAACCAAACAAAAATACCCAATAAAAAAAAAACCCAGAAAGACAATGGGAAACTCAGAAAAAAAGTTAACCAGACTTGGAAGGTCAAGGAGAGCCTCTTAGAGGAAACAGTATCTAAGATAAGACTTGGAAGATGAAAAGGATTAGTTCTGGTTCTCTCATCTGTGAAATGGTCATGATATAACCAACTTGAACGCGGTTATAATGTTAAATGAGATGATAGTCCTTAAATGGACAATGACAATGGACTCAGGTATGGCATCTGATAAATCTTACCAGTGTTTTTATCTGGTTATAACAGATTTTTCATTGTATACAATTTGGAAATGGCACAGAAATATTAAAAAGGAAAAAAATAAAAGCCACTCATATCCCACATTTTAAAAATGTTTACCTTTTCTTAACATATTAACATATTCCCTTTCAAACATTTTTGTTCCTTTGTGTACTCAGATTTTAGGGGTTATCCTTTTAATGTATTTTGAATTCTTATTATTTTAAAGTTACCTTTGTATCATTAGTATTTTCCCACATCATCAAACAGTCATTGTAAACATTATTTTCAATGGCTATGTTTTACAACAAATGGATTTATTATAATTTAGTTAATAATTCACCTATTTCTATTCATTTAGGCTGTTTTCAATTTGTAGCCATTATAAATTGAATTTTAGACTATTATAAATCATGCTTAAATGAACATCTTTATGCATAAATCTTTGTGCCTATTTTTGATTATTTCCTTAGGCTAGCTTCCCAGAAGTAGAATGGCTGGGTCATAGGCTATGAATATTTTTAAGGCTCTGTAGTAATATTGCCAAATTGTCTTCCAAAGGGGTTATAACAGTTTACATTCTGACGGGGAGTGAATGAGCTGGCCTATCTCCACATGCGCTCGCCAGCTAAAGTGAAGTTACCATTACCGTTCTTATTACCATGTACCATTAGGTCCTCAGGGGCATAATAGGCTTTCAAAGTTCAACTAGACTTTTTTTTCTTGCCTTTAAATTTAAAAAACAGTACCTGTATTTTATAACTACTGGGAAAATAGAGAAAAATAATCAAACAAACAAAAGAAAACTGAAGTATGAACAATTCCACTATTCAGAGATAACCACTCTCAAAGCAATATTTTAAATTGTATTTCCAGTGTAGATGTGTTTTAATAATTGTTCCTCTGCATGTCATTAACATTCTTTTTAAAATACCATTTTAAACAATTGCCTGTACAACCATTTTTCTGATAGATTTTTTTTTCCCTCCCAGCTCTGGGGATGTTAGGAATGAAAACTCCCTGAGAGCCAGAAGAAGGACTAGATCCAAGGTGTTTTGGGAGCCAGATTCTATAGACTAGGGTTTTTCAACCTAGGCACACGTTGGTCCAGATAATTCTTTGCTGTCAGAGGGCTGTCCTGTGCATTATAGGTTGTTTAGCAAATCCCTGGCTTCTACCCACCAGATGCCAGTAGTACAATTCTACCCACACCCAGATCTGGGGCAACCAAAGATATCTCTAGACATTTCCAAACGTTGCCTGAATGGTAAACCTACCCCAGACTGATGCCACTGGACGATACCCACTGTCCTGTGCTTCTGGGGCAGCTGTGGTTAGCTCAGACTTAAATGACTCCAGTGAGGGCACACTGAAAACCAGCAGAGATGGCACACTCCAATTTTGGGCAGTTCTGCCCCCAAAATGCCTCCTTCCATGAATCTGAGTCTTCTTAAACTTTCTAGTCACTATCTTTGCTTATATATATGAAATATGTATGTGTATATATATATGTATATATATATGTGGCATCTGTCATACATACGTATATATGTATATATATATGCAGAAATCTTTTATCTTTTGTACGACTCTTTCCAATACTAGAAAGCTACTAGCATCTCTAAAGAATCCCCATCTTTTTCTGCATCACCGAGATGTCCTTTCAATCCCCTTCCAACATTGTCTGCATCTCCTGAGTGTGTCTCTCTTCTGGTCTTTTGCTGTCTTTTTCTGTGTGGCATCGAATGTGAGCTGAGCAGAACAGAACAGAGCAAAGCAAGTTTTTCTTGCCTCTATCTCACTCCACGGACTGTGACCCTTATGAAATTGCCTTTATTCGACCATTTGTTATCCACCAAAATGGAAATTTCATATTCTAAAACCTAACATATTTCCATGTATTCAAACATCAAATCTACCTTTTTGGAGACTATATCACATCAACAATTCATAGTTCATTTACTATTGACTAGAAATTCTAAAGTTGTTCACAACATTTGTTCACAAATCCCCCAGCTTGGTTTATCTGATTAAACCAAGAGTCAGCTTCCCCATTACTAATGACTACATGCCCGACAGAAACTAGTTAGAAAAGTATGGAAATGTAGAGTGATGGACAAGGAAGGGACCAAAGAAACCATTTGATTTCACATCCTCCTTTTATACACGGCAGGTACCGAGGCTCAGAGATAAAATGCTTGTCCAAGTTTCATAACTACTAACTCCTAGTAAAATTCCCAGACTGCTGATCTGTCTAAGGACACCAAGAGAAACAATGGAATGGGTTAAGAAAAAGAATATATATGTGTGCAAGTATTCTGTTAAAGTAAATGGATTAATAGAGTAAGGAAAGAAAGACTAGCAGGCACAAACTATAAGAGTGAGGTCTGCAAAGACAGAGAATTGATTAGAAGTTTAGGAAATTAGCTAATATGTTTTGATGACAATAAACTATAAACTAAAGACAATAAACTATATTTGACTGGGTGAATCTGAATGGAAAAAGGAATGGGGTCAATCAAATCCTGCTCCTTCTAAGTGTTTGGGTCTTCCCTTTCAATACAGCCTCTTTAAATTAATCTCATTAATTGACCTCAGGAGTCTTGGACAGACAGCAGTTATTGCTACTCTGGATCTCTGAGTAAATTAACCTTAGTCACATGAGCCCCCTTTCACTTCCCTGTCTCTTCTACTTCTTTCCTTGTCTTCCTCTAGCTGGTCAAGGCTCTATGCCACTGGAAAGAGAAAACAATTTCTAAAATGAGCATTTGATGAATATAACCAGAAAGTCACCACCACCATCAACTTTAAAAACAATAATAACAGTTTAAAACAATCCTCACTATTTTGTTTCTAACCGGCTTCGGTTTCTCAAGCACCTATCAAGTTCAATAAATGAACAATATAAATAAACAATGTGGATATTTCGCAAGACACTTGCACACTTATCTCCCCTCCCTGCAGCCTTTCCCTGTCAACTCATAAACTTTGTATGAGCTTTGTGACTCAGCATACCTGTGACAATAACTATATGGCCCTTATAGATATCAACAGGATGTTTGATTTAGGTTAGCCATGAATAAATACTGATATCACTAATCCTAAACATCACAAGTAAGATAAAAATAAATATTCTGACCTTGCGGTGAGTGAGTAATTGGACATGAATTACATTTGTCTTTTTGATAATGATGCAAAGCAGAATGGCTGAGTGAGGGGACATCCTGTATTTATGTGCTTCCATGACAATGGGTAATTAAGTGGAGTTGAATAGTTTAAGGTCAAACTGTAGTTCTGCCCCTTGATTTGCTGCTTTCAGGAGAATAGCTGAGACCAAAAGGGTAAACAGTGATGCCCTCCAATGGCCAGGATGTTTAGGAACATGGGTTTTAGATCAGGGACAAAAACTGCTCTCAGATTCCTGCTCTGTCTAGCCTACTGGTTTGTCTGGGTTCAGATGAGATGAAATATGAACATATCATACAGTAGGAGACATACATGGTAGAAATTAATAGCATTGCTTCCCTATGGGTAAGTGAAATATCTGATTCCATTTCTTTAGGTAAATGATTCCTAACCCTTTAAATTGGTCATGCACCTTTTTGAAAATATGATGAAGATGATGGGCCTTCTTTCCAGTGGAAACACACACATAAGTATAACATTCATGCACATTTATGCAAGTGCAATTTCACACACACACACACACACACACACACACACACCATACATATCACACACCCCACATGTACCACACAAGCACACATATATGCGTGCAATCACACACACACACCATACATATCACATACCCCACACATACCACACATGCATACACATGTGCATGCAATCACACACATACATACATAGCACACACCCACATATACCATGCATGCACATACATGCACAATCACACATATACCCCCCACGTGTACACATCACACACCCCACACATACCGCACATGCACATGCATGCGCATACAATCACACATATACCCCCCGTGCACATATACACATTACACACACCAAATATGCACATGCAGTTATACACACTCTTATATAACATTCCAGAAGGTTCTTAGAACTTTAGCAAGCTTATCCTTTCCAGGGCTCCCTGAAAACTAGAAAAAGGACTAGATCCAAGGTGTTTTGGGAGCCAAAAGCTTTAGATCCAATATTCTTTATAAAATGTGTCAGTATTTCCTAGTCTCTTCCCATTTAAAAAACAAAGCAGAAAAAAGTCTGATAGCCTGCCCAAAGTTAGGGCTGGCTCACGGGCAAGGGACCTGTGTAGCCATACCTGGAGGGCGTTGCACTTAGTAGGACCCACACTGGGCCTTATGCTCTCCTGTCCCTGACTTGATGTTCTGAAGAGAAGCCCTCACATTTTCATTCTGCCCAGGGCCTCACATTTAGGGAGCTTGTCCTGCCCAGGGTCACAGTTACTCATCCTGAGGGTTGTCAAGCAGAGATTCAATCTCTCCCCACTTCTGCCTCCCTGACCCAGCTTTCTCCAGCACATCCATTCCTCTTTCCCTTTATTTCCCTCCATCACACTCATCCTCATTTCACAGAGAAATTGTATACATTTATTGTTGGATTCTCTAATCAGCTCCATAGAGCAGGGCTTTGATTTCTGCTGTACACCACGCCTGGTACAGTGCCTGGCACATGGCCAGTCCTTCATAAATACGTGTTAAATGAATGAATGAATTCAACCCAGGAATCTTGAGAGCAGAGCATACTTAACACTTAGCTAGTTAACACAATGAGCTACCATCCTATTATCCCTTATTACAGCACCACCCCCCCCCGTATGCTGAGAGAACTCAGAATTCTCTGGGGGTCAGCAGATACACATGACTCTCTTGAAATAAGGATCTGTGCATTTGACTGGAGGAAAAATGGGAGGCATTTTTCATGAAAACAAGCTTAAATTTGGTGTCACACTAGATTATTAGAATAGTAGAGAAAAAAAAACCCTAAAACTTCTTAAATACCTACTCTGTGCCAGGAGACAAGTACTTAAAAGTATTTTATTTCATTCATTTAGTTTAATTATGCCTCAACACAATTGTATATGCTTTATTATCTCTATCTTCTGGAAGAGGCTCAGTCAGAGATGATCCCTTCCTCACCCCAGCTTCCTCAGCCAACAAGGGATGAACATATCAATTAGCCATCACCAAATGATGACGGGTACAGCGTTTCAACTTCTATACCTTGGGAAGCTCACATATTTCTGGAAATAAAATAGAGTATTAGTTTGGGAGACAGTTTTCCTCCCTGTCTTTTGCTGAGTTTTGTTTCCTTTGGTAAGAGTTAAGGAAAGGGGGTCAGGAGGCAATATAGTGTCAGTTATTCATTTCCTCCTGCATTCATTTACTTAGGATTTATGATGCCAGGCTCTGTGCTGGACGCTTGTGGGGGATACAGAGGTGAATCACACACTGTCCTGTTCTCAAGAAGGTCACTGCTTCCCATTGGCAACAAAATATTCAGTCATTCCATAAACATCCCCTTAGCACCTACACTGAACCCAGCAAAGAGATAACTGACACATGGAACATCGCCCTTTTCCTCACGGACCTCCTAGCCTGGGAGGGAGGCTCCTGACTTCCAACTAATGTAATGATCAAAATGCAAAAGCTATTGTAAGTGGTGTGAGAAGAGCAAAGGTCTACCTTGTTCCCGGCTGTATTCCCAGTGCCTAGTGCAGTTCTGGCACATACTAGGTGCTCAATAAATATTTGTTAGGAGACTGAAGTGCTCCAGTGCTATCATATGTAAAGGGCTATGGGCCTGGTGTGGTGAGAGATTGTATTTGAGAGAGAGGTGATATCAGGCAGGTGGTATTTGAGCTTTTCTTAATTAAGAATGTTTTCAAGGAAAGGACAATTGAGAATAAAAAACAAAAGATCCTGATGAGTCAAAGACTAGCCATGCTAAAATGTGCACAGGGATAGTTGAGTTCAGCAGGGGTCTTGGTTCCCAGAACACCTGGGGACAAGAAGAAGCCATGGATGGTGGGGCAAGGGCAGTTTGTGAAGGCCTGTATACCTGGCTAGCAAGGACAGACACTCTCAGATTTACAGTGCAATTATTTTGACCAGAAGGAAGTCAGTGGCAGTGAGGATACAAGAGAATGGACCGACAGAATTATAAGAATGTGGAATTATATTTACTACTCAAACTAGACATTATTACCAAGATATTGTTTTCCTAACTCCAGGAGAAAGGTATTATTATCCCAGCTTCACAAATGAAGAAATAGAGGCTTATGGAGGTCCAATGACTTTTCCTTGGTCATAATCAGTTTCACAGTCAAAATTCTAGGCTAATGTATCTGACCCTAGCCAAGTATCTGGGAAAAATGCAGACGATGTATGGGTAGAAGAGGCTTATTAGATAGACCTAGGATTGCAAATGTAAGCCCCTATCGTTTTGATCCAGTCAATATGCTAGAAACTTCTTGGTCTGGCACGTTGTTGAAAGAGATTGAATTTGCATAGTTCACCGCAGACCCCACTACTCTGTATTGCCCACAAAGCCTCTTCACATGTTCATGTGAACTGTCTGCCCCAATGAAAGCAACTAACCAAGAGTAGCTAAATGGGGGGTCGTAAAATGGCAGAGCTCATTACAACTCATTTTGAGACAATAAGAAAATATCGGTAAAGGGTTTGGAGGTGAGATAGAGAAGCAAGAAAGCATAGAAAGAGTTAATTTGGAATTGACATTTGGGACCTTTAGTGTGGAAACAGGAAACCAGGGGATTTGTATTCAGTCCAGATGTGAGATGTGCAGGAAGAGGGAAGGAACATTCAGAAAGATAATAGGTTCCATTCTCTGCCCTCTGCCTGGAGCAGAAGAGGGGGGTGGATTTGGAGGGTGCAGGAAAGGAGGAAGAGGGAGGCCCCTGATCTCTCAGCATTTCCTTCTGGTAGAGTCATCCGCATGAGCGAAGGATGAGAAGGGCTAGGGATCCGAGTACCATGTTTGTACAGTTCCTCAGTTAATATTCTGGTTCTTAGAAAATTAACAATGATTTACGAAGTGGTAATATTCAGTGTTGGGATGGTTATGGAGAAATGAGCAATTTTACACACAGTTCTGGGAGTAAATTTGTGAAGCCTTTTGAGACCAAAAAAAAAAAAATTGGCAAAATTTTCTAAGAGTATTTTAAAAATTTCCACTTCCAGAAATCTGTCCTATGGGAACAACCTGAAAGGCAGACAAAAATCTAATGTAAACACAGATGTTCATCACGGTATATAAAACCGTCAGAAAACTATAAAACGTCTAAATATCTCCTGTCATGCAAATTTTGGTATATTCATAAAATGAATTATGTACAATAGCTTAGTGCATATTCAGTAAGAATGTTCAATAACATGAGAAAGTATTGTTGTAACATCAAGTGAAAACAGCAGGATGCATAGTTGTATCCATGATGTGGTATGCATAGAAAAAGTCCAAATTTTATATGCCAGGGGTTGGCAAACTATGGCCCATGGGCCAAATCAATTCTGCTGCCTGTTTTTGTAAATAACCAAAACCCAGCTACCCTCATTCTGCATGTATCGTCTATAGATGCTTCTGTTCTACCATGGCAGAATTGAGTTGTTGTGATAAGGACCATCACTCCTCAAAGCCTCAATATTTATATTCTGATTCTTAGAGAGTTTGCTGACTCTTGCTGTATGCTAAAATGTTAATAGTGATTTTTCTAATTACAGCATTGTATTTTTGAAAAAGCTCTGTTATATTTATCTTTTATTTTCATAATAGACATGTATTATTTTTATAATGTGTAAAAAAAAGAATATTTAAAAATATCTGGCTACCAAAGAGAACAGAACATTCTATATGGTTTTCCTCAGTCCCAAATTCAGCTATGCAAAGTGAGGCAGTTTTGCTTACGTTGCTCTGAGTCTTAGGAAGTCCCACAGCAAATCCCCAGGGGAGATGACCTTTCCGCATTTGGAGTACATTCTTCAAAGGTGTATGTGCAGAGGGAAAATCTCATGTTTTCCATAGCTATAGATTTGGGTACGATGCTGATTTTATGTTGAGGAGGTTTGTGTGATAATGGAGAGAATCATTTCCCACAGGGGCTGACCTTTGGAGGAGAAGAGGATGCCTAAACACCTCTGGGCCCCAGCTGCCTGGTCTTCAAAACTAGCATAACCTGTCACCTGTTACTAGTCAAAGGGCTGACTCAGATACCTTCTTGACCTTCTGTCTAGCTCTCAACTCCGCATTTCCATGATTTATCTGTAGTACTTGCTCAGCTTTCAGTACTGATGATCTTGCTCACTTGATGTCCAGAATTAGTGGGATGTAAGGATGGCAGCCAGTATGGAGAGAAAAACCTCTCTGTCCTCCAGGAAACTCTCACGTATCACCTGATGCTACCTGGTGACCTCTGAGAAACAGAACACCAAGTGGAAAGGTACCTCCTACTTCTTCCCTCTCCCCAGCCCATGTTCCCTCCAGTGGCTTTGATATTGCATGTTAAATGCCCTGCAGTGCGTGCCATTCCATGTATTGTTCGAAGAAATACGATGTCTGTGGGAAAGAAACACAATTCTGTTTGCTATGCTTCAGCCACCAAGAAAATGTACTAAAATAGCTAAAAAGGCAGTTCACCGGAAGAAAAATTCAAATAGATATTTTTCTTTTAGTTCATAGTTCTGGTTTCTGTTTTTAATGGGGTTTTCATGGGGGGAAACATTCAACCTGAGAGCTGGACATTTTGAGACAGCAGAGGTGAGGACACCCACATATCTTTCATTGTTGCCACAATTTCCCAGCCAAGTTCATGCACCATCCCTCATGGGCAGAGACTTTTTTCAAAGTGTCATGTGGGTGATGTAGGGCAAAGGGCACACATTTTTAGTTCTAAGAAGAATATGTTCTAAGCATCTACTGTACAGCATGGAGACTATAGTTAATAATGTGTATGCTTGGAAGTTGGTAAGAGTCAGTCTTAAGCATTCTCACCAAAGAAAAAAGAGAGGTAAAAAAAAAAAAGAAAAAAGAGAGGTACCTCTATAAACTCTGTGAAGTGATGGATGTGTTAATTATCTTCATCTTGGTAATCTTTTTACAATGGCTATGGATATCAAATCACTAGGTTGTGTACTTGAAAAAAATGGAAAACAAAACAAAACAAAACCCAAGTGTCATAAGCAGATGATTCCTTTGTAAATACAGAATGTAGCCAACGAGAAAGTTGACAGCTAGATAACCTTCATGGAGAAAAGGAAAAAGTAATATATCTTAAATATTCCTCTTGTATGATTGCTTAAATTACCCTCCTCCAAATAAATATGTTCTGCTGGGACACTTTCCCATCCACAGCTTTGTAGGCCTAGGATTGGTTTCCCAAGACCCCATGGCAATGGGAATAGGAACACCGTATCTTCCATCCCATTCCACAGGGTATGACAAGCTGGTGAAGGGATCACATTTCTGGTTAAATGCAGACAGTTGGGAAAGGCTACCTATCTTCCTTCCACCTTCTAATTACTGCCCAGGAATTTACACGTTCTTATCAATTGTTCCATCTGAAGCACTGCAGATCTGTTACTTTTGCTGGAAACATGCTGCACTGAGTTTAGGCACAGTTTCTGAGGTCATACCTGAGCCACACAACAAAATTTGCTCTATGACATTGGAAGCACTGATCTGTTACGAGTAATCACCATAATCATCCAACTTAATCACATTTTCAATTCTAAATAACCAGGCTCTCTCAAATCCAAGACATACACCAAGACTGAGGTTCTCTTTGGCATTGAGAAGGTGGTCATTTAAGTTTTGAGAAGGTTTAGACTCTGTTAGCCTCATTGCCACCCGTGTCCCTTCACCACCACTCAACCCCACTGGGAGGAGGGAGGCTTTCACCAATGACCTTGGCATCACGATATGAGTATAATAGGAACTTCTAGAATTCTGAGATGTTTGGTAAATGCTCTCTTCCTCCTAGAATGCCCTCACGTCTCTTCCTTAACTGCATGCTTCCATTTATTTTCAAGACCCAGCTGGAATGATCCTGCACCAGGGAATTCTCCCTGAACTTCCGGAGCCATTATATGGACCCAGGCCATTTCATTCATTTCTCTTCTAGTACAGAAGTGACTTGCAATTCAAGAGTCAGACTGTTTGAATTTGAATTTTGAATCTCTCATCAGTAACTTGACTCTTCTAGGCAAAGTATGGAACCATTTTACCCTTAGTTCCTCATCTCGAAAACAGGTCTAATGGGAGTACCTACCACACAGAGCTGTTGTGGGAACTATATGAGACAAAGGGCCTAAAGCCTCTGCTTGGTGTTTACAACAGAGGAAGAACTTTGTGAAGCTCATCAGTTACAATAAAGCAGTCACTGTATTGGTGAGCTTCAGAAGTAAAAGGATTCTGTCCCGAGTATCCCTGAGCCTTGAGCTCTTAAACAAGCCTGACAACTACTTACTGGGGAAGAAATGTTTGAGGCTTAGCTGAAATGAGGTCACTTAAGGAAATTGTAAACTGACCCCTAAGCAAGGAGAAAACTGTACAGTAATGATGGCAAAGAGTTTAAGCAAGATAGTGAATGACTATTTGATTCCAAAGTGTAGGGCCTGGAGTGGGAAAGAGGATGTGTGTGCGGCTTTCTCCCCTAAATTTAGCTAAATCGTTTGGAAGAATGCTAAGTATTTTAGGTACTCACCTGGGTCACCACTCACACTTCTGTCCTGTGGGAAGGCTCATTGGAACACCGTGATATTCAATCATCAGTTCTATGTTCTGCTGTGTATTTTATTTCAACAAAATTCTGTCTGATGTTGTGTGTTTTTTTTCCTGTACAAATAAACCCTATTAATACCAGGGTCTGACTATGTATATAATGGAGTAGGAATATGAGTAGGAATATAAACCTGGATATGCCTGATTTGCAAAAAGTCTCTATTTTCCCCATCTTTCTGCTCAGCTCACAGCCATCAATTTCAGTGCCAGGCCCATAAGAGGAGCACCCCCTGTTGGTCAGTTAAGGGATTTGTGTTTGTGAGAGATCCGAAGGTACAGATGAACGGAAGACTTGGAGCCAGGGAGGGCAGAAAATAAAGGAGATCCATCTCTGTGAGGATGAGCTGGCTCAGTATGTCTTGCTGCCTCCAGCTTCTGTCTCCCACACAGACTATTTCCTTCCTGCTCTCCCCCTTCTTTTGAATTACCCATAGAATACACATTAGAGAAGTCCCTTAGTACCTCTCCTTCACCACTACCATCAAGACTTTATAATAGCACTTAATGGTGTATTTAAAAAATTGCCATATTTTGATATATTCAAATCATTCAACTAATATTTTAAGGGACTTATCATGTGCCAACCACTGTACTAAATACAAGATAGACAAAGATGAACAAACCAGGAATGTTCCTCATTTCCACAGAGCTTAGAGACTATAAGCTATAAGCTTATGCTCATCTGATGAACAACAACCGCTTCCGATACCATCATTATACCCACTTGACAGATAAGGAAACTGAGATCATTTAGTGAAAGGAAAAGCAACTGGAATTCAGGGTTACAGTTTTCTCCTGTACTATGCACTTGTCCCCGCTAGAAGATAGGACATGGCAAAACAAAACAAAACAAACAAACAAACAAACAAAAACCCAAAAAACAAACAAACAAAAAACCCCCAAAACAAAACAAAACAAAAAAACCCAAAAAACAAAACAAAACAAAAAAACCCCAAAAACAAAACAAAACAAAAAACCCAAAAAACAAAACAAAACAAAAAAACCCAAAAAACAAAACAAAACAAAAAAACCCCAAAAGATAAGGGAGAATAAGGGAGACGATGTTAGGTATAAATTCATTAGTTTCCTCTTAAAATTATTTATGAAAGATGGAGAAAGGGGTAGTGGATGGAAAGGAAGATGAGTTCATGCTCTAAATACCAGGTTTCCCCACTTCATCCCCTTGTTTAAATGCCTGGTCATTTATTGGACACCTTTCAGACTCTAGGAAACACTCTAAAATTCCAAGCTAGGAGGGGTTTCCTTTGCAAGTCTGGCTATTGTAATTTTACGAGAAACTGCTCAATACTTCCTTTCACCAGTTACAAAGCACAGTTTTCTGAATGAATTTTGTAGTCAGTAAACAGTTAACCCTTCACCTTTCTGGCTCATGTTTTTAATGTTATTATTCAGGTTTTAGAATAAGATAAAGACTGGGGCAGGTTTTTTGTACACCCCCACACACTCCTACACACATGCACATATAAACACAGGTCACACATATCTGCATCCTTATATGCAACCACTAGGAAACACATGCACACATGAACATATATGTTTACAAAATCGAATACATACCTATGCACATTCACTATACATGTAAATACCCTTACACACATATGTGCATATGCACATGTGCACACGCAGGTGAACACACACACACTGGTCTGGTGTTGCCTTTGTACTCTCTGTGAGAGGAAGGAAGTAGAAAGGCCCCAAATACTCAGCTGAACACTTAAGAAACCTACCAGTTCAGTGCCTTTAGGGCTGTTTTCTCCTCGAAAAGAAGCAGGATATCACGGCTACTGTTGGCCTGTTGAATCCTCAGTGCCCATCCCTCCCTGTTGCTAGGGTGTGGGGACATAATCCTTGCATCAAATGACTCATATTGTTTTCTTTTTTTTCTTTTACACAAAGTAAAGTCATAAGGAAGATTGAATAAGGTAGAACTGAACTCCTATATTCGAATCCCTCATACGACACACCTCGTTTACAGCAGACACTAAGTAAATATTAGTTACATGGAAGAATAGAGACTATTTGTATTTCATTAGAACAAAACACAGTATCTAAGAACACATGGTCTAGCCCCTTCATGTTTCATGAAGGGTTCAGAGAGACCCAGGGGGCTATGTGATCAGCCTGGAGTCCACACTGCTCACTGTGAGTAGACTGGACTGAGGCCATCATCTTTTTGGTATCCACTGAATGTGCTGAATGAAGGCCACTACTACTGGGAAGCTATTTTTGTCCTCCACTGTAAACTCCTCCTTAGTATTCAAACCAGAAAACGGTGAGTACATAACATAAAATGAAGTGGGATTTGGGGCAATTATCCAGTGAGTCTTTGTGACAGATAACCAAAGCAGGCAACTCAAGTCTCAACTTGATTTTGCTATCTTCATTTTGACTGTAAAAAGTCTACTTAAACCCAAATTTATCCATGTGGATTTCCTTTACTTCTCTGAGGTTTGACTTGCCTTCCAAAAAGGGGATGGATAGAAGAAGAGATGCAGGGTGGGAGAGAGAACAAGATTGAAAGAGAGACTGAGAGAGAGAGAGAGAGAGAGAGAGGAGCGGGGGGAGGCAGTTCTAGGAAATGTGACATATAATATTTTATAATTTTTTTATATTTTAAGTTGAAGTATAAAATGCATGAGTAAGGTGAATGAAGTGCTCAAATCTTAAGCTTTTAGCTTACTAATTGCTTAGATATATGCTTACCTGTACACACCTATGTAATCGCTACTCTTATCAAAGCAGAGAATATTTCCATCACTTTGTTTTACTTATTTTTTAAGTAGGCTCCAGGTCCAGCATGGAGCCCAATGCAGGGTTCCACCTCACGGCCCTGAGATTAAGACCTGAACTGAGGTCAAGAGTCAGATGCTCAACTGACTGGGCCACCCAGGTGCACCTGCATCACTTTAAAAAATTCACTTGTATTCCTTCTCAACTATATCTCCTGATATAACCACTATTCTGACCTCTATCACTAGAGAGCTGGTCTCCCTGACCTTGAACTTTACATAAATGTAATCATTTTGTATGTATCCTTTTGCATCTGACGTCTTTCACGCCACATAACTGTTGTGAATTTAGTCCATGTTGTTGCATATATCAGCAGTTGGTTTTTATTGCGGAGTAGTGTTCCATTGTATGATTATATGGTAATTTATTGATTCATTTTCATGTTAATGGGTGTTTGAGTTTTTTCCAGTTTTCAGTTATAATGAATCAAGGTGGTTATGAATATTTTTGTACATGTCTTTTAGTATATTTCATTTTTCTTGTATATATATCTAAGAATAGGGTTTCTGGGTTACAGTGTAGGCAAATATTTTGATGTAGTAGATATTTCCAATAGTTTCTCAAAAACAGTTTAATTTATTCACACTCTAACTAGCAATATATAGAGTTCCAATTACTCCCCAAACTTACCAATACTTGGTATTGTTTGTCTTTTTAAAATTAAAGCAATTCTGATAAATATGTGGTGGTAACTCACTGTAGTTTCGATTTGCACTTTCCTGATGAATGATCGGTATAAAGTGCCTGTTCAACTATTTTTTTTTTGTCGTGTGTAGAGTGAGTATTTGGCCTTTTGTTGTTAATTTCTAAGGGTTCTTAATGTATTCTAGGTATGAGTCTTCTATCAGATATAAACATGTACGGTATTATAAAAACCTTATCCCAGACTGTGACTTGCCTTTTCACTTTCCTGTGTTCTGTTTAAAAAATCTACTGGGTGTGGTGCATAAACAATGAATCTTGGATCACTGACAAAAAATAAAGTAAAAAAAATAAAAAATAAAAAATCTCTACCACACCTAAGTATGAACATAACTTTATCTTTTTCTAGAAGTTTTGCATTCACATTTTGTGTGCATTGCATCTATAATTAATTTGGAGGTATTGTATGAGGTATATTCAAGGTTTATTTTTTAACACCCAGATACTCAACAGTTTATTTAGAACATCATCTTCTCTACTCTGAATTGCCTTGGCAATTTGGTCATAAATCAGTGACTATGTTTGTGTGGACGCTCTTCTGTTCATTAGTCTGTCTATTCTTATACCATTATACACTCTGTTAGTAATAGTAGCTTTCTAAAATTTCTCAAAACCTGACAGCTAAGTTTTCCATTTTCCTTCTGCAAAATTTCTTTGGCTGTTCGAGGTTCTTTGCAATTCTGTGTAAACTTTAGAACAGCTTGTATATTCCAAAAACAAAAAAATAAAAAGCTTCAGAGATTTTAACCAGGATTGGAATGAATCTGTAGATAAGTTTTGAGAAGATTTATATCTTAGAAATACTGAGTCTTCCAAACCATAAGCCCAGTATGTCTCTTCACGTATTTAAGTCTTCTTTAATTTCTCTCAGCATTGGTTTCCAATTTGCAGTGTAGAGGTCTTCAAAATTTGATTAGAGTCAATCCTAATAATTTGATATTTCCTTATGCTATTGAAAATGTTATTATTTTTCACATTGTCTCTAATTTTCTGTTCTTAGTGCATAGAACTATAATTAACTTTTGAATAAAAACTCTATGGCCAATGACCTTGCTCTATTATTAGCTCTGATAGTGTACATTCTTTTGGATTTTCTTTCTACACAATTATATCATCTTGGAATAAGACAGGTTTGCTTCCTTTTTAATCTGTACGTCTTTTATTTATTTTTCTTGCCTTATTGCACTAGCCAAGACCTGTATAATATTAACCATAAGTGCTAATAGGAAGAGAGATATAATATATCTATAGTTTGAAGGTGAGGAAAATATAGTGTAAAATACAGAAGTCTAGGGGATAAAACCCAATTTCTCTGACCCTATAATTGACCCAAAGAGAAATATTCATCTGGAACAATTTTGGTGAGGCAGATCTTGTGCTTGTATTAACAAACCTCTATCACTCAGGACTGAGTTAATTATTCTGGTAGGGTTGTGTCTAAAGCCCTATGTAACTTCCTTGATCTAATCTTGTGAAGGCATGATTGATTGAGGTTAGACTATCTAAAAATTGATTTTCTTATAACCCTTTACTGCTATGCAATTTTCATTAATCCCTTCCATCCTTTATTCACTCATTAAACAGGTGTTTATTAAGTGATTCTTCTGTGCCAGGCACTTTGGGAGATACTGGGAAAGCCATTAAAAAAATAGATACAACCCTGTCTTTTTTGAGGCTACAATTTTGTGGCTTTCAACTGCAAATAATAAAAAAGTTGCATTCTTAGATTCAAAAAGCTATCTAATTTACCAGTACAACTGCATATCTGGAGGCATTTGATTTTAAGATTAGTGCAGAAAAAACACATCGAGGACCAAAGGTTTTCTACGTATCCTCAGACTGTTGGTTTTTTATCATCTTAAGACCACTGTAGTTCTTGCAGTTCTAAACATGGCAATTTCCTACCAAAATTTCGATGAAGAAACAAAGTGGGAGGGCAGAGCAGGTTTTCTCTAGTATTGTTTTTCTTTCTTTCTTTTTTTTTTTTTTTATGATGTGAAATCTTTCCTAGCCGCTCCCCTGAAGATTTTTCTATGTATCTGTGGCAGGAACTATAAGTCAGGTCACCCTTAGCTGTAAGAGAGACTGGAAGAAGAGTATCTGGAAAAGAAGAGTGGGTTTACTATCGAAAACATAGATCAGCCATGGTGATTCCACTAGAGCTGTGTATACTGTCACTTCAGAACAAACACGGATGTTTCAGCAATGAAAAAGGGAAATGGCCAATACATAGGCAATAAGCAGGGGAGGTAATGTTTACCATACTGTGTAATCAATTCGTTTAGATTCATTCATCAACTTCCATTATTCTCTCTTCTAGCACACTGTTCTTTTTTTTTAATTTTATTATTTCAGTGTTCCAAAATTCATTGTTTATGCAACACACCCAATGCTCCATGCAATATGTGCCCTCCTTAATATCCACCACCAGGCTTACACATTCCCCCACTCCCCTCCCCTCCAAAACCCTCAGTTTGTTTCTCAGAGTCCACAGTCTCTCATGGATCATCCCCCCCCCCAATTTACCCCAATTCACTTTTCCTTTCCTTCTCCTAATGTCTTCCATGTTATTCCTTATGCTCCACAAGTAAGTGAAACCATATGATAATTGACTTTCTCTGCTTGACTTATTTCACTCAGCATAATCTCCTCCAAACCCATCCATGTTGACACACAAGTTGGGTATTCATCCTTTCTGATCGCTGCATAATATTCCATTGTATATATGGACCATATCCTGTTTATCCATTTGTCTGTTGAAGGGCATCTTGGCTCTTTCCATAGTTTGGCAATTGTGGACATTGCTGCTACGTATATATGGCCCTTCTTTTCACTACATCTGTACCTTTGGGGTAAATACCCAGTGGTGCAATTGCAGGGTCATAGGAGAGCTCTATTTTTAATTTTTTGAGGAATCTCCACACTGTTTTCCAAAGTAGCACACTGTTCTTTTCTTTCCTAGTACTTACCTCTATTTGATTTACTGATTTGAACACTTATCTGTATATCATTTCTCTACCCACCAGACTATAAGCTCCATAAATACAGAAAGCATGATTTTCTTCACCACTAAATGCTCAGGTCCTAGCCCAATTCCTGGGGAGTAAGTAAGGGCTGTGGGATTTAAATGAGAGTTTAAGTCAATTGCTAGACAAAATTAGGTTAGGAAAAATACAAAAGTATGTCAAAACTATTTATTTGGATATTTAAGTTTATCCCAAACTTTCTCATAGTTATATATCTGCTCTACTCTGCTATCTTCTCTAAATCTTATACAGTCCATCAGGAACAATTATTTTTTTTTTAATATTTATTTACTTGAGAGACAGAGAAAGAGAGACAGGAGGGACAGAGGAAGAGGGAGAAAGAATCCCAAGCAGACTCCTCACTGAGCACACAGCCCAATGCAGGTCTACATCTCATGATGCTGAAATCAATGACCTGAGCCAAAATCAAGAGTTGGACGCTCAAACAACTGACCCACCCAGGCACCCCAACAATTCATTTTTTATGCTTCTCCAAATGGTCCTTCATTCATTCATATATTTATTCATTCATAAGACAAATACTTAATGTGGCTACTCTAGGCTAGGCATTGTGCCATTTCGTGACTCACTGTTGTAGGACATTCTCTGCCTTGAACACACTTCTGTACCTACTAATATGACACATTCTAACCCATATTTTAAGACTCATTCAAATATCTTCACTTCAGTGAAAATTTCCTCTCCCCTGGAAAGAATGAGATATTCTCTTTTTCTTCTGTGATCATGTAACACTCTTACTATAACTCAGTAAGAATTTTTGAAGTTTTGTTGAATTCTTTGTTTGCTTTCATACTTTTCTCCTTCACTAGATGGTGACTACTTCACTGCAGCAGTTTGTAGTAATCAGATCTGTGTATTCAAGTGTCTTGCATAGTCTCTGATATAAATCACACATGTTTGCTGTAGGCATATTTGGACGAAAAATGAACACACAAAATTGTGGATGTTCAGTGACCTATTTTGCAGGTGAGAAAACAGGCTTATCGAGGATTCTAGTCAGCAATAGACCTTGGACAACAATCTGGGTCTTCTGACTCTTCTGCTGGACAGGAACTCAGCTGTCCTCTTTGCATCCCCTTGGTGATGTTCCTCCCAGCCCCGCCCCTGCCACTTTTAAGAAAGGTGTGGTCATCCTGAAATAGGATAGTAACTTATTGGTAGAGCCAACACTGCAGTGTTTGCCACTCACCTAGATGAGCATGTGTATGCAGCAATCTGCGGATTCATCTTTTCCGTCTTCTGTGGGTGTCTGTTCACAGGCAGCACCTGAACAACAACAGGGCCAACCTACGGAGCGGAAGGGGGCATTTTCTAGTTCTGAACACAGATAAACATCACACACTTTTTCCTTCTAACAGTAGTGGCCTCACAAGTTCCCACTCAGAAGAAGGCAAGGAGGCCCACTACCGTGTGTGAACACTTAGAGCAAACCTCGCTTTTCTCAGGACCCTGTTTCCTTCCTCTGGAAATTCACACTTTCATACTTTTAAACACGTATCCCACGTGCATCACCCCATTACACACAGCACACGGCTCATCACAGACCCTCAGTTCAACGTAAGTTTCCTCATGTTTCCCTCTAACTCCAGGTTCTAAACTAGAGAAAGCCTCACTTGAGTCTGAGATTGCTTTCAAACCAGTTTATTTCAGTCGATAATTACACTATTTAACATTGTAACTGTGTTTACTACTGCTCTTGGTGAAGGGTTTTGACTTTCTTTTTCTGTAAGAACTTTGTTTTGTTCTTGGCCTACTTCATAGAAATGGAGTCAAAACACGACTTTGTACTCAACAAACATTCATTCAACATTCATTCTCAAAGTATTTATTAAATGCCCACTATACACTGCTAAATATGGTGAATTTTATCATGGGACAAAACCAGCATTCTGTACGAAGCTACCTGGGGAGACCATGTGAGGCCTCTCTGAGAAAGTGACATTTAAATTCAGCTTGGTTATGATGATACACCCAGAGAATAGCTGAGTTGGGATATGAACCCAGGGCTGTTTGACTCTAAAGACCCTTCTCTCTTTCAAACTCTGGTACCAAATCATGAAAGCCAACTTTTATCCCTGCCTGTCTGCAATTGGCATGGTATGACACTTAGCCCGGTGGCCTCAGCTGCCTAGTGGAACCATTAGCAGATTCTTTGTGCTAGACCTCACAAAAATGTCAAAGCCTACATACCCATCATGTTTGGCCCAGCAAATCTCTTCAACAAAGAGAACAGTTATAGCAGCTAAGAGCAATAAGTCTGGCAAAAACATAAGGACAAAATTTGTTTCCCTAAAATAGATTAACCAATTTACCAAGCAAAATCCTAAAAAGCGACAATTGGAAGATAAAGGAAAGGCTTTAGTGTTCTAGTTTTCTTTATTTTTAGATGTTGATATTGAGGCTCAAGAGAAGTTATATGACCCAATCAGTGTCACTCAGCCAGGTAATACAGAATTAAGATTAGAAGCCAGGTTTTCTGACTCCTAGTACTGAAAGGAAACCTGGTGTCCTGTCAAAGCATGGGCTGTGGATTTACCTCTGACACTGGATCCAGACTCTGCCCTTTACTGGTTGTGTGGACTTCATTTTTCAGAGTTTATGAGATTGCCTGTCTCAAAGCAAGGTTTCAGGCCACCCTAGATATTTCCACCTCTCCCTCTTTGACTTAATGCCCCATGTTCATTCATAATTTTCCCAATGATGTTACATTAATTAATTTTACAGGTAGGATATGTATTATTGCAAGAGAAATTGAAATGAAAATATCATGAAGTCCCGATCAGTGTTCTGCTTACACTGAGCAATAGTTAATAACTAGAATTTCAGGACAGCCTGAAGAGTTTGCCCATTCCCCAAAACCAAAGTCATGGAATTTGACTCTTACAGACAGCTCAGACAGTGATGATTGCAAATACAGAGAGCAGAAGGAGACAGGAGAGGGATCACAAAACTCACCAATGCCTTCTTTGTCACCAAACATTTGACCGGCAAGGTAGAAATGGGTAATACAAGTGAAGAAAAGTCTGAGCCTTTTCTATTTCTAAAGGACGGGAGCACTAATGTTCTTTCAGGAACATTTCCTTCATGGCATAATGGTTCTACTGGACAAAAGATCTTTACCCTCTCTACCCCTCCCAGAGGACAGTGATGATCCAGTCATGGGAATGGGCTAAGAGCCCCACTCTCCATTTCCAAATGCTTCCTGATATTATACCACTCTTGACTGTAAACCACTCGACTTTCTAAGAAAATCCAATGACCTTGGGAACTCAGTTTCCAGAACTCAAATCCCAGCTTAGGGAACACATAGCTTTGTGACCTTGGGCGTGTCCCTCAACCTCTCCATTCTCTGGTTTCCTCATCTTTAAAATTGAGGCACTATTAGTACATATCTCATAGGGGTGTTATGACAATTAAGTAAAATAATTTATATGAGATTTAGAATCCAAGCCATATTAGTTAAAAATACATACATTTGTTTTTATTATGTTTGTCTGCTCTTGACTGCCAACTCTAAGAGGGCAAGCAGGGATGTTTTACTTGTCATTCATTATAAGAACAGTGAGTAGGACTAGAAGCTTTTTGGTGGCTGAAACCCAAAAAATAAGTACAGCATTCTAAACACTGTAAAGAAAATTGAAGAATTAAAAATTAAGAGATGTTAATAGAATTTCTATCATATATAATATCAAGGTTAATTCAACTCAAACCAATTTTGTTGATATAAAAACATAGTTTAGATAACAAGAACATATAGAAAAACTTATGAATAAAACTCAAAGTATATTTCTTTCAAATATTTTTAAAGGCAAAATGAAGCTGCAGATGGAACTCCAGTGTCTTCTTTCCAGTTTCTCAGGCCAGTATTGGTTCATCTCTGATTCCATTCTCTCCTGCCCACCCTTTTCTAGTACCCAGAGCCTGGCCACTTCACTTCTGCGGCTCACTCCCTGGTCCAAGCCTGTACACCTATTTTCAGGATTATTCAACAGTGTCTTGCCTCCCTGCTCCCACTTTTGCCTTGAAATGATCCCATTTAAACCTGAATTAAATTATATCATCCTCTCTTCAAAGTTCCCCATCCCTTCCCCTACCACTCATGGCTTCTCATTTGTTTTAGTGAAAAATCAAATCCCCACTCACCCAAGAAGCCCTTGTTTCTTACTGTTTCCCTGACCTCAGTTCCTACCAGTTTTTCCTTTGGTCAGTCTTCTCCAGCCATACTGGCCTCCTTGTCACTCCATATATACAAAGCACACATTTGCCTCAGGGCCTTTGTACTGATTGGACCCCTTCCTGGAATGTTCTTCCCTCAGTTTAGCTTGACCGACTCTGTCATCTCCTTCAAGTGTTTGCTCAAACATGACCTTCCCAGTGAGATCTTTATGAACACTCTATTAATATTGTAATCTCTTCCTTGGGTCTTCTGACTTCCTCTGATGCAACATCTCCTGGGATAATACATAATTTACTTGCTTTCTTTATTGTCTACTCACACTAGAAGGTCATTCCAAGTAGAGTGGTGCTTTTTGTGATTATTTTTTTTTTTTTAATTCTGGGATACTAGATGACTAAGAGAGTGCTTGGCACATTGTAGGCACTCAATAAATACTTGCTGAAAAAATGTATTAATGTGTAATGCGAGTACATTTTATTAGGTTTGACATGATGTAGGTTTTGCCACTATGAGAGGAATACCTAATGAAACGTCTACCAGAGTTCTTAAATACTCTACAAAGGTCTTAAAATATCCCATGTAGGCTTTCCTATCTGTATCTTACAGCAGTCCCTGGAATTAAGCCTGTGTAAGCCTGTTTGTGATTTGCCCAAAGACTAAAATGTCCAGGCTGTTTTATGCCTCTCTACCTTTACTCATGCTCTTACTTCTCCCTGGAATTTTCTTCCCCCTTACTTTTTCTTTCCAGTTCCCATGTACACTTCAGGACTCTGAGGTTTCTCCTTGAGAGGTTTCCACACACCTGTAGTCCTCTGTTCTCCACAGTCACCAATGCATTCTTCTGGCTTTGCATTTACTATATGACATTTAAATCCTTTCCTCACATGTTCATTTCTCCTCCTAGATTGCAAACTCCTAGAGAAGGGGCCAACAATAAGTGCTGAAGTTGCACAGAGGATGAAGACAGAGCAAGGGATGATGGAAGATTTGCTAAGAAGGTAAGTTCCAAGAGCCAATCTCCTTTCACATGGGATCCATGCTTTTAAACCTAAACTATCTAGAGGTAGATGTAGTGATAGAAATAATGGGGACTTGGGTATCAGGCTGACATGACTTTGAACCCTGGCTCCCTGATAATCAGATGTGTGTCTTTTTAAAATATTTTATTTATTTATTTGACAGAGAGAGATACAGTGAAAGAGGGAACACAAGCAGGGGGGTGGGAAGGGGAGAAGCAGACTTCCCATGGAACAGGGAGCCGGATGTGGGGCTCGATCCCAGCACCCTGGGATTATGACCTGAGCCGAAGGCAGTTGCTTAACCAATTGAGCCACCCAGGTGCCCCATCAGATGTGTGTCTTGAACAAGCCACTGAACTTTGGTGTTCTCATCAGTCTAGTGGGGGCAGTAATACTGCACAACTTTATAAGGCAGTCAGCACAGAATAGATGTCCAGCACATGCTGATTCCTTCGTTCACTCCTCTGGGAAGGAAGTGAAATAATTTCTTCTTGGTGCCCATTCATCCTCCACCAGTTGGAACACGGAAGAGCTAGGTGTAGAGCTGCCTGACCTGGGGGAAGGGCTGTCAGCAGTAGGCATTGTTAGATGTGGTGGAGCTTGCTCACTTCCTCCTGGGGCCCAGTTAACAACTGGTGTGTTCCTTGATAGTCAGGTTCAACTTTCACTTCTTAACTCCTAAGAAAGTTGACTGAAAGTTAAGTGAAGTCTGTTTCAGGTAAAACATACCATTGCTAGATCTCCCTCCTTGACAGCTTCATTCTAGCTCTTCCCAGTGAGTATTCAGGGATCTGCAGGTTGCCTTTGTTCCCCCAGCAACACTGATAGGCAGAGGTACCCAGAGTTGCCACATAGTGAACCTTGTCATGTGCCAGGAGCTTTGCTACAGATTTTAATACAGTGGGGTCTCCTTGAATCTTCAGGGCAACCGCATGATAGAGAAGGGATGCCATGATCATTGGTGTGTCCCTTGTGATCAGGCTTAGTGAGCTTAAGTCACCTAATCCCTAACCGTGGATCTCATATGTCAATGCCATTGGTCCTTCTAGTACAGGGATTCTAGTACAGGGATTCACCATTCATTATCATGGGGCTTCATTTTCAGGCACAGGCTTAACCCATAGTTTTCTGAGCATTCATTCTACAAGTAATGGGGAAAATCAAAGACAGCAAAGGTGAGGGAGAGATTGAACATTTTCTTTTATGTTCTATGCTCTCCTAACTCTTTACTTCAGTTGCCCAAGTAGGGCTACAAGGATGAAAATAGTGACCACAAGGCACAGAAGAATTTGGTGAATCTGACTTTGGTGTCATGAGATGGACTTTTTTTTTCCTCCTGAGAGTAGGAAGACTATAACATAGTAGTTAAACACATGGACTCTGAAGTCAAATTTTCTAGGTTCATTCTTTCCTTTCACATGTGTTGATTTCCAAGAAACATCTTGCAATTGAGCTTAAATTTAAAAAAATCTTGCAATGTTTATTGCAATTAAATTAATTTATGGCAATGTAAATTAAAAAATAAACATCTTGTAATCCATCTCAGTTGGATAGCAGAGAACCCAGCTTTTAAAAACTATCTATCTGCCTTTGCTCTTCTTCTTCTTTTTAATTCCTTAAACAATTGCAAACATTTACTTCTATGCTACTCTACTGAAACGGTCTTAGATATGGGTTCAATGGCCTCACTGCAACAATATTTAATTTTCAGTTTTCACCTCCTTGGCTTCTTAGCAGCATTTAATGTGGTTGACTACTTACTCCTTAAAACTCTATTCCTCTGGCTGTCATGATATCACATACATTGGCTCCTCCTTTAGTCTGTCCCCTCCACAGTCTTCTCTTCCTTCTATTCTCCTGTAAATACTAATGTTTCCCAGGGATATCTTCTTACCTCTTCTGAATACTCTGAGTCTACAGACTTTCCCTAGTTCAACTCTTTGAATTTCACTTAGTTTGACGACCCTACATTTTTTGGTGCTCTGTTTTGATCGAGTCTCAGTCCCCAGACCTAAATATCCAAGTGCCTGATAGATCATGCTTCTTGGTTTCCTCCCATTCTTCCAAAGACAACATGTTCTAAAGGCATTGGTCATCAGTCTAACTATTCATAAGCTTCCTCCTTGTGTTCAAGTTAGAAACTGAAGGGTCTTGGTTCCATCCCCTTCCTCATGTCTCCATAATCCATTACCAAGTCTTATGAATTTTGTTACTAAACATGTTAACTTCTTGCATTTCTTGTCTTGTCTTTGTTATGTCTATGCACCTCAGACCCTCAGGATCTCTCACGTTGGTTTTGGCAATTATTTTCTTTCTTTTATTTTATTTTATTATGTTATGTTAGTCACCATACAGTACATCGTTAGTTTTTGATGTAGTGTTGCATGATGGCAATGATTTTCTAATCAGTCGACCTGACCCTTAAGTCATTCATATTCCATATAAATGTGAATCTGGTGAATGAAGGGCAACAGGAACTCTCACACTGACCATGCACGTATCAATTGGTTTAACATGTAAGGAAATTAAAAACTTGCATAGCTTTTCCCCAGCAATGTAACCCAGACTACGTTAGGGACACTCCCACATATGTGCACAAGGAGAAATGCACAAGAATGTTCAGAACATGTGCATGATGTTTAATGGCAAAAATATGGAAAAAGCATAAAGGTTCCCCAGTAGGCAAGTGTATAAATAAACCATGCCATATTTATACAATGAAAAATAATACTCTAGTCAAAATGAATGATCTAAAGAAATACCTGCATTGTAATCTCAAACAAAGACTAAGTTAAAAGGAGCAAATGGTAAAAAATGTAATCATTTGATACCATTTGTATAAAATTGAAAAACACAAAAACAATTCTATAATCATTTATGTGTATATAGAAATCAGCAGCAATATTGAATCATGCATGAGAATGACAACTATCAAAGTCAGAAAATGGTTACCCTTGAGGAGAGAGAAATGTGTTAGAAGCAGAGCACACAGTATGTTTAAACCAGATTTATGATGTTTTCTTAATTTAAGTAAATCTGATTCAAATATGGCAAAGTATGACATTTGACTAAGTAGGATAGTGAGTATATGAGTCCTACTTATATTGCTCTCTATAATTTTTTCTATGCTAAAGCGTTTTATAATTGAAAAAATATGACAATATTACTCCTTTGCTTAAAATATTTCAGTGGCCTCCAATTGGCTACCAAACAACATACAAATTCCTTAATGGAAAATCCTTCCTAACTTGGAACTTGTTGACTTATCAAGGGCATTGGTAGTTGTTTTCTGAAATCTACCTCCTCTTTGTCAACAGAGTCTGATTTCCACTTGGGTGTCTCTGTGGTTCTAGGGAAACTGATGCCAAAGCTCAATTCCAAGTTTGGACCCTGTGACCTTGGTTTAGTCAATCAGCATATTCCCTTTCCCTCAATTAGTGCCTGTTTCAGGGATGGTTATATCAACTAAGTCGGTTTAAAATGAGCGTTTCTGATGAGAAGCCTCAAAAAAAATGCCTCATTTTTCTCTATTTCTATTTGTTTTTTTTATTAGGTAAGGGAAGGTAAGCTGTTCTAACAACAAGTACAGCAAATGCAACACCAAAACCCAAAAGTTATAAGGTCTTAAACATGATGGCTCTGCCAACTGCTATAGATAGCTTTTATTGACATCAAGAGAGGTCTGGGAAAGAGTGCAAAGGTTGTGTCGAGGAGCCCATCAGGGCAAGTGGTGAATATCAGTGCTGCTTACATCCCATTCATTGTCTAGAATGCTACATGGCCATGCCTAGTTTTAGAGAGCCTGGGAAATGTAGACTACCTGTGTGCCTGGGGAGAAGAAGAAACTGGTTTAGAGAAGAACCAGATTGTCTCTCACAGGTGTGAAAAGGACGTATTTAGGATATGGACATTAATAGCAGCCATTTTTGTGCCTGTGAAGCCAGTCAGACTAAGAAAGAAGTAGCAACCATGAGCAAAGAGTAACACTGAAAGAAACCAGGTCTTTGAGGGCATTTACTTGTCTTGCTCCCCTTGAATTTATTGTCTACCCTGGCAGGCAGAATGCCAGGTATCAGGAGGACAGCCATTGAAATAGAAAACTTCGGCTTCCCGGGGCTTCCATTCCAGAAGGGCTAGAACAACTGGAGAGAGTCTAACTGGAAATCTGCGGCATTGCTAGGTATTTCAGTGATGCGAGCCAATGCATTCCATTTACCCCTTCAACTAGTTTGTTCCAAATGTTCTGCTGTTTTCAACTAAGAACGTTCTTGCTTACATACAACTTCTCTCCTCATCTCCAGCCTAGCAAAATAGCTCATTCTCTGCATATCCAATGACATTTCTCATTCAGCTTTGTGCAGAGTTTTCCCTCAACTTGAAATGTCCTCCTATCCATGCTCAAAGTCACATATCTTAATAACTGTAGACATAGAGTTTGAATTACGGTCTTCGAAAAATACCTCTTCTCTTCATTCTTTCTTTCCTGCTTAGATCAGGCATCCTTTCTGGTATATTATTTAAAGGGATGCAACTATGTGTGTGAGACAATTTATATGCATTTGTGAATACTATAAAAAGTCAGGGGCCTAAGAGTCATCTTACTCTGCTTGGGCTGCCATAACAAAATACCATAGACTGGGTGGCTTATACAACAGACATCTATTTTCTCAGAGTTTGCTTGAGGATGGAAGTCTGGAATTAAAGTGTCAGTAATGTCTAGTTCTGGTGAGGTCTTCTTTCCTAGCTTGCAGATACCTTCTCACTGTGTGCTCACAGAACATGTGCATGGAGGCAGGGGTGGGGAACACCCCTTTCTATTCCTATAAGGCCACTAATCTTATTGGAATACGGACCCTACCTTATGACTTCATTTAACCTTAATGACCTCCTAAAGCTCTGTCTCCAAATATAATCACATTGGGGGTTAGGGCTTCAACATAGGGATTTTGGGGGTGGGGGCACCCTTCAGTCAACCTAGGGTCTAACAGTCTACACAAACATTTTGAAACTGCTACACAGAGATGCATCTCAAATTTAGCTCTCAAACCTGCATTGTTGGATCAGCTGACACTGGTAAAACGTGCGTGTTCTGAGGCCACACCCCAGAGCCCCTGAATCAGAATTTCTGGGGGTAGAGCCAAGGAATTTTTATTTTCCCAACTTTTCCCGCGTGATTTCTATGTATTCTCAAGTTTGAGAACCAAAGAGCTTTCTGAGTAAACTTATTTCACAATGAAATGTTTAAGAGATGCTGACCCAATAAAGCTAAACAGGTTTTCATTTTTTGGTGTGACTTCAGGAACCCCGGTTGGGCTACTGTGCATTTTGAATTGCTAATAAAAGATGGGTATTGTGTCTCCATAGAATGTCTCCCCACCATGAAGCACTCCTTTTCACTTCAGTTTTTAAAGGCAGACTGATTATTAACACTTGGAAGAACTAGCAAGACACCTTACAGCTTAGGAAAAGTTGGTCTAAAGTAATGACCAATTTCCAAACACTATTATTTTGTTTATAATCTGACTTATATTTATGTAACTACACTGTATGTTTCAACCCTGTGAACAGATACTGGGCCTTATATTTCATATCTACCCCTGGCCTAATGTTAGTTTATAGGATGTGCTCAATAAATATTATTAAATGACTGGCATTTAATTTATTTTATAAATAGATGATCCTAACTCTTAAGTCTTAAATTTTATAGCACATATATTTATTACTACTGAGCTGTTATTAACCTTAAACATTCTATAGTTACTAACGATTATCGAAGAATAGGAGATTTGGAAAAGACAGTATCATTCCTGGTTCTTGGTCTTACTGACTTGTTGATCTGGAGTAAATAACCTCTCTGTGACTCAGTTCTCTCCTCTGTAAAAATGGGAACATGGTAGTCCTCCAACCGCAGGATTAGTCTCAGGGCTGGATGCGGAATGTTGCTGGAAATGTTTTTCTTTTTATTTATTTATTTATTTTTTTAAAGATTTTATTTATTTATTTGATACAGAGAGAGAGATTACAAGTAGGCAGAGAGGCAGGCAGAGAGAGAGGAGGAAGCAGGCTCCCTGCGGAGCAGAGAGCCCGATGTGGGCCTCGATCCCAGGACCCTGAGATCATGACCTGAGCCGAAAGCAGGGGCTTTAACCCACTGAGCCACCCAGGCGCCCTGGAAATGTTTTTCAAGTTGATTTAGAAAAGCTAATTGTAAGCTTCATCCAAAATTTCAACTGTTTGAGATAAGTCATCCTATCAGCCCACCATTAAGTGCAGAAATTGTCAAGGTTAAGAGATCACTCTTTCCAAAGAGGTTTCTTTTTCTTTTTCTTTTTTTATTTTTAGAGAGTAGCTAAGATGGGCTCATCTGAGGGTTTGCCTCCCACTTACTCACCCTACTTTCTTCGTAGTATCTTCATTCATTGGGATACAATGCTTCAAAGCTTTATGGCATTTAATATTGTAGGAGAGATGAATCTGAATAAAGAATCACAGTTGAATCATTGCTAACCTTGATGGATTAGCACCAACGAGCTCTTCAAGATGTCATTTTTTAAGCTTTTTGAATGATTGGTTTTCAATGGCTCCCTCTAAGGAATTTTAATTTTGAGAACTGCATAGACAAATGCACACACAAATCATTTAGTGTCCACCTCCAGGAGAAAGGGAAAATGCTTATAAAGTAAAATTTCCTCTTTTTACTTCACCAGCCTCCTGCTAGAAAAGAGTTTTCCTTTGTTCAAAGTCTAACTTAGAAGGATTTCTTCTAAGTAGTTGTAAGAGTAAGGAATATATAATTGAAAGGATGAAACTCTATGGGGGAATTATCCACCATTTTTCTAATAATGAAGTCTGCTAATAATGGAGATGATTTTACTGATAATAATAACAAATGTTTATCACAGATCTGATGTGCACCATGAATTGTGCTAACCATTTTATATATCTAACCTCATCTGATGCTCCAATATGCTCATTGGGGGAAACTCTTATTATTCCCATTTTGTAGGAAATTGGTTTAGAGGGCTTTAGAGAAGTAAAGCAACTCCCTCACTACCGCAGACCATTTGTTGTGAAGGTTGCATGGTAAATATGGGGTTCTTGGTTCTGACACTCACTCAGTGATCCAGACCCTTCAGCTCGATAGACTCAGCTTCTGCAGCTCTGATATGAGAATGATTAGGACTCATCTCAGAATGAGACTGTACATGTGAACAAACACTGTCTATTGTAAAGAGTATGAAATGTTTAGAGTGTTTTTCTTTTTGTTAATTCACTGTTATTGATACTCTTGGCTAACATTAGCAAGGCTGGCCTGAAAATCTGAATGCCTAAGTTAGAATCCTGTGGATACCCTCTGTTCGTTGTATGACCATGATCAAGTTACTAACTTCCCTGTGCCTCTGTATCCTTGTCTGTGAAATGTAGATAATGGGTGTGGGGGGGCATATATTCACTGTTCTCTGTTGAGAATTGAATTGACTACTGACACATCTGTGTTCCATACATTTTACCTATTATGATTACCATTGTTGTGGCTTTCCCTGAGAAGCATATTTCTGATATGTGCTTCAGAGAAGAGACTGGCAAAAAAGGCAGAGAACACAAGAACCCTCTTGATTCCTTGCAGGCGTTAAAACTATTTCCCACAAATGAATTGCCCTCCAGGAAGGAGAGGCACTGCTTCCTTTTCAGGTTTCATTTTCTTCTCACCCACTCTATTCACACCCTCTGTGGAAGGACAAATCAGCAAAAGCCCCGAGAGATTCACTGTAGTGCAGATAATTATGAATCCACCAAGCTCCCATGATGTTCATTATTTAGGCTGTAAGTACAGAAAATTAAAGGCCCATCAGCCTCTAGTCTTTCATGAATGTACAAGCCTGCTCTGCAGAAGACCACATGGCACGTATGGCTATGCCATCCACACATCCTCTTTAGGAATTTGTGGCCCTCCTCTACTTCCTGAGGCATTTCATGGTAGGTGAAGTCCCTCATTGTTTCACATTTGCATATTTCTTGAGTTTGCAAATTTTTTTTGCATTGCTTCCATTACCGATGTCCCAAGTCCTTATACGTTTGTAATACATTTACTGTAGTTTGAAATGGTTTCTCAGAAATAGGACATTACAAATCCTGGGAGAGACTCTGAGGACTGGAGACAGAGTCCTTTGAAAGCTGTTCAGGAATGTTTAGCATTAGTCTAGAAAATCATTTTTCCCCAAAGTCCTCCAATGGATGCCTCTGTAGGGGCTGATACTTATGTGTAGAGTCAAAGTATCCATCTTGAGTGCAAGAAACCCAAGCTGGTAGTGAGGAGAGGCCTGGAGTGATTTATTCCAGGAGAAGGAAGATGTAAATGTTAACTAAATACTTTCAAAGTCCTGGGCATCGGGCGCCTGGGTGGCTCAGTGGGTTAAAGCCTCTGCTTTCGGCTCAGGTCATGATCTCAGGGTCCTGGGATCGAGGCCCGCATCGGGCTCCCTGCTTGGGCGGGGAGCCTGCTTCCCCCTCTCTCTCTCTGCCTGCCTCTCTGCCTCCTTGTGATCTCTCTCCCTCTGTGAAAATAAAATAAATAAAATCTTTAAAAAAAAAAAAGTCCTGGGCATTGAGTCAAACACTTTCCTATCTCTTCTAACACGTGATTGAGTCTAAGGTAATAATTTAATGTAATTCTCACAACGGTTTGGTGAAATGAGTATTATCTCTATTTTATAAATAAAGATTCAGAGGCTACAAGAAATTTAGGCATGAAGAGGTTCAATAAATTAGACATGACCTTTCATTACCTTCTCTATTGCTTTGTAACACATTACCTCAAAATTTCGCTTATAAACAACAGAAGTGTATTATCTCACAGCTCTTGGATCATAGGAAGCACTGTATTAGCCATCACTATGTCTGTGATGATGACGCTCTTCCTGATGCTGGGTACAGCTGAACTGGGATGTTCGTTGGATAAAATGATGTAAGGTAAGTTTACACAGTAATCCCCAAGGCAAGCGTTGGTTATTCCAAATGCTATTTAAATCTATGAAATCAATTAAACCTCACAGCGACTCAAGGAGTTGGATATGAGCATTTCCCCATTTTGGAGGTAAGGAAAGAAACTCTGAGAGGCATTAAATCTTGCTCAAGGTTTCACAGCCAGTAAGTGGCACAGAAGAAGTCAAACCCAGGCAGTCTGGTTGCAGAATTTGTGTTCCCAACCTTTATACCATACACTTTAAGGGGCTGCATTAAGACAGAGCCTGTAGGTCATGACCATATCACTTCATCCAGGGAAATACTGGGAGTTACTGAAGACAATTATATGTATGGATTAGAAAAAGGATCCTGACCACAGTGCACGGCACGGATCAAAGAGATAGAGAATCAAGAGATAGATAGACTGGAAAAATACTGTATTTTAAAGGATAGAGTGAAAGCTGGTCTAGTAGGTGAGATCAGGTCACTTTGAGAAGTAATGGGAACTAAAACTGAAGAACAGTGTACTCTTACTGAGAGCTTTAATTTTTTTGTGTGTGTTGGTGTCTTGTTTCAGATACTGTTTACCGTCTTCCTCTTTCTTCATAGACAGAGGTGGCCTCATCCAGCTTCTCTCGCAGTTTGCTATGGCTATGTGATTGAACTTTGGCCAACAGAATGTGGATGAATATGATATAGGCCACCCCACACATTCTTCTTTACTCGCTGTCCTCTTCTGGCTGACTGAGATGGCAACCCCAGGATGACTTCAGAAGCCGCATGTTCAAGATGGCAGACTCACTACCAGCTTGGATTCCTGAGTGACTGTGGAGCAGAAGCACACCCCACCCCCAAATTTCAACACACGTAATTGGCCATCTCACTGGACTGCTCCATACTGATACAATGAGAAATTTTTTGTTGTGCTGAGCGCTTACAAATTTGGATCTGTTTGTAATCCCAGTCTAGCTTAAACTAACTAATACATACCTGATCCTAATAATGCTAAAATTGTGAAAGCCTGGTGCCCAGACACATTTTAAACCTTTAGTAAGAACTATTTCTCTTTGATACAACTCTCTCATGCTCTTTTACACTGTATGTTAACTAACTGGAATTTAAATAAAAACTAAAAAAAAAAACCCAACTCTCTCATGTTTTTTGAAAACACTTTCTGTCACAGTGCTTTTGGGGAAGTCCTTTTGGATATATTTTGAGTTAGGGGAAATTAAAAAGAGAATAGTGTGAAAGGAGAAAAAATAGTAACTCATGCTTCAGGATTTACAAAAGATGCCATCTGCCCTGGTGGGAACAGCATGAGGGTCAATCATTTGTAACCCACGGAGCGCTGGGTTTCTGAAAGTACACTGTTCTTAACTTAGTTCGATTTCACTGAAGAGGTTACCCTGGTGATTACCCCAAATACGTAAAATCTGTATTTTAAACACAATGGCAGGAAACCAAAAATGGGCAGACATATTTCTGATTCTCAGAGAGTACAAAGGGGCCCCTGAAGACTGACAGCACTGGAAAAAACAGAAGAAACGGGTTTGTTTCTTTTTTTGAGGAGCAATCAACCTCAAACTTACTACTAATGACTGTTTCATTTCAGTCTACCCACGTGGTTTTGTTTCTTCTACTCCGTAAATGTGAGCCTTTTTGGTCATTCTGACAGATTTTCCACCACTAAAAATATCAGGGGCTTAACTGACAAATCATGGGTATTTTTGACAAGATAGTAGATTAGCCCTGGGAAATTCTCCCCACCTGCTGAAAAAAAAAAAAAAAAAAAAAAAAGACACCTGAAGGTCACAGAGACTCTTTTAGTGGTTGGCCTAAGACTTCTGTCTGTCTTTACCATCTACTCATCCTTATTCATACATTAAAGGCACATGATTACTTAGGGCAGTATTTTAAAATATGCTAATATTAATCAATCAATATAAGAGTTAATAATTCCCTGTTTACCTGTGACTTTTCATGCACTAAAAATATATGAGGATGAAAGACATGCTTGCTTTTCAGTAAAAATTAAATTACTGATCTCCTATTGCTTTCAAGGGCATTGATTGGCCTCCATGATGTCAACACTCAGCTTCCTGATATGAAAACTGAAAGTGGAGTGTTTATGTAACCCAATGAATTCCTCCCACCTCAGAAATGGTCATCTACCTTCTAATCTACTTTACTCCCAACTGGCTTTCACAGTTGCTGTGTTTAGTCAACAAACACTTACTGGGGTGCTTGGGTGGCTCAGTGGTTAAGCGTCTGCCTTCAGCTCAGGTCATGATCCCAGGGTCCTGGGATTGAGTCCCACATCGGCCACCCTGCTCTGCAGGAAGCCTCCTTCTCCCTCTTCCTTTCCCTCTGCTTGTGTTCCCCCTCTTGCTATGTCTCTATCAAATAAATAAATAAATAAGATCTTAAAAAAGCAAAACAAAACAAAACAAAACAAAACAAAAAATAATAACGCTTACTGGATGGGGACTTTGGGCCTGGCTTTTTGGTGCTTTCTGAAGGTATAGACCCTCTCCCTGCCATCACAGAGGTCACTGTGGAGGAAGGAAGCCAGGTTTAATCAAACAATCTCACAAATAAATATTTGCTCATGAAATAATAAATGATGCAAGAAAAGGGGACAGGCAATTTGCAAGCAGGTAACAGAGGATCTGATGGCATCCAGTGATTCAGAGTCATGCTTTCCTATAGGAAAATAAAGACTGCCATCTAAAGGAAGTGCCAGCAGTAGTTAACCAGGTACGGTAGATCAAAATGGTCAGCTGTCCCCAACAAGAGGTAGGACAGATTTCTTTATCCACAGAATCTGTGCTAGTCTTTGACTTGAGTATCCAGTAGAATGTCCAAGTAAATACTTCTGTTCTTGCTCCCTTGGAGCACAGCTTTGAGAGTGCCAACTGAAGAAGTCTAGTCTAGCCTACCTGATGATGGGAGGTCCCTGGAGACGAGCAGCCCCTGCTGAGTTCTCTGAGCCCAACCAGCTAACCCCTTGCTCCAACTGTGAGCAATGTTGTCTTAGATCATTCAGCGGGGTCCGGAGGCCAGGTATCCACAGCATACAAAGAAAACTCTAGCAGATACCCCTGAATCAAGAGCTAGTGAAGTGGCTGACACTGAGTTTGGGGGTGGTTTGTTATATGTCAATAACTTACTAATGACCCAAGTTCAGTTGGGGAACTGGGGCTGAATTCTAGGCAGAAAAAGAGGTGTAGCAAAATTCTGTTGAGAGAAGAACATATTTTTAGGGAACGGAGAGTGGAGGAGAGAGAAGATTTTGGAGAAATAGATAAGGTTCAAATCAAGCAGACTCTGTCAGAACCTGTCAAAGACCTCCATTTTTATATTCAATGCAAAGGAAGGTCACTAGATGGATTTTAAACAGGGAAGTGACATGGTTAGATTTACACATGTGCATTGCTTTTTTTCTTTTACCAGACCAAAAACCCATCATGGCAGGGGGGTTAGAGGGGACATCCATAGTGATAGCTCAGAAAATCTTGTTTTACTGTTTGACTTACTAGATCATCAGGATTCCCAGTAGGATAAAGTGAAATAACCCAGGAGTCTGAGCAAATTCAGAGAGGGTTGTGTACTGTCCAAAAACAGAGGAGATGGGAGGTGAGACATCGCACCTTCTCATAGTTTAAAACCACTGAGGTGTTCTATTTATGGCTGAAAAAGTCATTCTTTCTATCAAATTTCCATTAAAAATCTGTCTTTGATTCATCTTCTGATCAGCTGGCAGCCACTGCTTTCTTTGCACTTGAACTAGATTTCCTTTGACAAGGTTGGCTGGTAAATAAGGAGAGGAGACACAGGGAAAGTCAGATGACTCACTGAGCTGTCTGTCTCCAAAACTGTTAAGGCTTCAGCCCTAGTGGTTTGTGAGGCTCAAGAAGAAGTTGTAAGTGTACCAAAGGAGAACCTTGGAAGTCTGATGGCTAGTCTACTTCTTAAACAATGTGAACTCAACAACGTCTCGTGGAAATACCCATGGAATTTGGGGTTAGACCGTCTTAACTTTCAGTCCATGCTATGCTGTTTACAAATTGCAAGATCTTTTGCTAATAAATTTGTGTTTGCTTCAGTTTATAAAACTGTAAGGGCCACATGGATAATAAAGTCTACCTACCATGTGGGTGAAGATTAAATGAAATGTATACAGAAATCATCTGTGCAGAAAGTTGTCAATTAAAACAGGTTTACTACCATGGTGAGATACCACCTCACACCAGTCAGAATGGCTAAAATTAATAAGTCAGGAAATGACAGATGTTGGTGAGGATGTGGAGAAAAGGAAACCCTCCTACACTGTTGGTGGGAATGCAAGCTGGTGCAGCCACTCTGGAAAACAGTATGGAGGTTCCTCAAAAAGTTGAAAATAGAGCTACCCTATGACCCAGCAATCACACTACTGGGTATTTACCCTAAAGATACAAATGTAATGATCTGAAGGGACATGTGCACAGAATGTTTATAGCAGCAATGTCCACAACAGCCAAACTATGGAAAGAACCTAGATGTCCATCAACAGATGAATGGATAAAGAAAAGGTGCTATATATACACAATGGGATACTGTGCAGTCATCAAAAAAATGAAATCTTGCCATTTGCAAGGACGTGGATGGAACTAGAGGGTATTATGCTAAGCAAAATAAGTCAATCAGAGAAAGACAATTATCACATGATCTCTCTGGTATGAGGAATTTGAGAGGCAGGGCAGGGGCTTGTGGGGGAAGGGAGGGAAAAAGTGAAATAAGATGGGATCGGAGGGAGACAAACCATAGGAGACTCTTAATCTCAGGAAACGAACTGAGTGTTGCTGGGGGGTGGAGGGATAGGATGGTTGGGTGATGGACATTGGGGAGGGTACGTGCTATGGTGAGTGCTGTGATCTGTGTAAGACTGATGATTCACAGACCTGTACCCCTGAAACAAATAACACATTATAAGTTAATAAAGAAAAAAAAACAGGTTTACTTTCCATTATTATTCAGAGTTTCTGAAGAACTTCAGACGGTAGGTGCCAATGGCATTTATTTTTTGTCCGTATATTTTTCATATACACTTGAATTTTATGTTCAGGCTCACCGCAGATTTCTCTAATTTCAAACAGGAGCATCACCTTTCCTTGGTCCATGTTTCAACCTTGTCTTTACTCCAGTTCAGTGGTTCTCAACACAGGCTATACTTTGAAACCCCTGGGAAGTTTTAACAAAAATATCAATGTCTGTTTCCATCTCCAGAGATAAGGATGCAATTTGTCTGAATTGTGGCCAGACCACTGGGATAAGTTTAATAAAATAATCTTTTGTAAATAAGTATGTGCATGAATCCACTAAACTACAGAGAGTTTTTGAGGGTTACATAAAGAGTACTACTTATTCCTAGAACTCCCTGTTAGATTAGATTTATAGTCAATGTTATTTCTACTACACCACAGAAATGATATAATTAAAAGTTTTTGGTCAATATGGTGACTAAATAGGCCTGGACCACCTGCTGGGTAAAATGGCTTTGTAGCTCCTTATACAAACACTCTTAGTTAGGGCCTAAGGGAAACCAGCCTTGTACCAAAGACAGGGGGTTGTGTTTCTCTTCTTCACTTGAGATAGAAAATAAAAATACAAACATTGTATTTAAATTACAGGGGCTTATGACCATCTAATACTTCATCTGTGTGATATCAACTCATGTGATGTGATTTCTGTCGCTTTGCACGTTGAGACTTCTCGATTTCACGTAACAACTAATACTTCAATTAGGGTATGCTGCCACCAGGTGGCAATAAGAGCCTCACTCGTGATTACCATTTTTGGATAATAATTGTTCATTCACACAATTATTCATTTACGGTTATTTGGAAAAGTTAATATACCTTTCGCTTACTATCATTTAAAATTCAACATCTAAACCTTAATAGCATAACTGAAGTGGTATAGTTAATTTTCTTTCAATAATTATAAAGATTGTATAGATGAGTGTGCATGAATTGCTGCATAAGTATGTGAAACTCTCTATGTCTACACATATGACTGCTTTCAGAGAAATTAAAATTGAAGATAGAAGTTCGTACCTTCCTCACTATCCCTTATGAATGACTCATCACGGCATAACCACGCATCGTTCATTTCTGTGTTCTATAGTCAAGGTTTGCTGTTAGTATCTCTAAGAGATTGAGTGCCATGATGGAATTTCAGATGAACTTAATATTAAAAACCACTCACATGGATTCTCGAACTTTCTAGCAATGAGTATTTCCTATTAAGGAGTTATTAATAGAGCTGCTTTCCCACAGCCCATTAATGAAATTATTTCTATCCACTTTACCTACTGGTAGGTTGTCTTTCACTTTTTCCACATAGGAAAAGTACAGAGGACAGTGACATAGCTCTGTGTTATTTCTGGGCATAGTGAGTCTTCACGACCAATTCCTCTTAATTACAAAAAAGAAACTCTCTTCAATATCATGATGATGTAGCCATTAGCTATGCATGACTTGAAAGCTATGCACAGTGATTCTCTTCTATCAATAAGCTTGACTTTAATATCATTTTGAGCTTTTGACAGATCATCTTTGACATAATGATTTTACTAAAAAGCAGCTTAGAAATTATTTTAAGAGATTCTTGTTGTTCATAAAGGGGAATTGACAATGCCTTTGTATCTCCCTATGTGCCAATATCTTCTGAGGAAAGGAATCTTAATGATATTCCCTCCCCCTACTTGAAAGCATCCAGGCCAAGAGACATGGTAAGGGGCAACAGCAAATTGAAACAGTGAATCTGGATGGGCCAGAAAGCCCTGTCTCTGTGCTGAGCATGGGCTTTTTGGACTGCCTCTGATTGACTAGGTGATTGACTAGAATTTTGATCAGTCAAACCACTCCATGCTAATGGCTGCCTTTGAAAACTAATCATATGCTCTCTTTTACAAATTTGGCACAAAGACATTGGAGGCCCACTTATCCCAAGTTATCCACATGGAGCAAAGCTGAGCAATTCTCTAGGTCATTTTGGAATACTATACAACCCAAAGTAAGGAGAATTGGGCTCAGGGAGATGCTGCTACTGATGATACTTTTTTTTTTTATTTCTATTTTGAGGTCCCTTGTTCCTTCAAACAGATTTCTATTTAAATAATCTGTGAACCTCAGGAATCTGTTCAGTTAACCTCGCCCAGTCATACCACTTTTAAGACAGCTTTTTTCATGACATTTACACGCAAGCTGTAAGCTGAGACAGATAGCATTATCAGACAATGGACATTTGTGGTTTTGATCTTCATGACTTTGACTCTTTGGAAATGATCCCAAAGACCCATGAAAAGTTTTAAAAGCCACATCAAATCTGCCCTCTCAAAATTCTGTTGTGGGCCACTCCACAGAACTCTGTCCCTTCATTTTCTATATTCATTGCTCAATTAAAGGACCAGATTCTAGATGCTGAAAATGCTTACAGCTTTCTGAAACTGTTACTCTGCTATTTAATCCTTGTATCATTATTTTTTCCTTCTTATATTTCTGCCATGTTTCCTCAATTAGGGGTGATCTTTTCTGAGGCCAGGACTATAGCACAGCACTCATATCAGTCAATTCCTGATTCAAAGTTAGAAGTCCGGGTCCATCTAACTCACTTTTACATTCATTTGTTGTTATGCTAATTCTCTCACTAGTATGAATTTGTGCAATAAATATTTATCTAGTGCCTATTCTGTTACAGGAACTGTTCTTGAAGTTCAGTATCCAAGAGTAGATGAAACAGACACAAGTCCTTGTCCTCATGGAGTTCATGTTCTTGTAGATGGAGCAAGTGAAATATACATAAAGCTTGGCAGTGATAAGGAAGAAAATAAGCAGTTCCTGAGGCCATCTTGACCAGGTCAGGCTGTCTCTATGGAACCTCAGCCTGGCTACAGTTCCAGCCTATGGCCAGCTTGTGGTGCGCCTGGTGTGAACCCTAAATAGTGGAATGCTATCTGCACTAAAGACTCCTTTCACCCCAGCCAGAATAATTGGGCTTCTTCCTACTTCCTGCTCTGAATTTTACTTGACCAGGAATACAGTTTTATCTTAAACATCCAAGCCCTTGAGTTGAAAAATTTTTCCCGATCAGTTCTTCCCAGACCTCACTAGTAGGGATTTTACTTCACCCTTCCTTCCTCTAATCCTGGCTAAGAAACACTACTCCAAAGTCAAACCATCAGTTGGTGCCATGGTAGTTACATTTCTCTGTTGTTGTTGGTTTTTTTTTTTCTATAATATATCTGTATGTTAAACAATATGCTTATCTATATATACTAACTAGATGTTAATAATGTATTGATATGTTAAGCTATCTGCTATGTGTGATACATTTTATTGGGGGAGCTTGTTGGAAATTCAGAATCTTAGGCCCTGTCCCCACATGGCTGAATCAGAATATGGTTTAACAAGATCCCCAGGTAATCCACATTCACGTTAAACTTGGTGAAGGGCTGAAAATCTAGAGGAATGGTAAATCAAAGGCAACAAGAAGATCCATCTTCAGCCCTGCAGGGAGATACAAGTTCCCACCCCTCTTCTCACCTAGATGCTCCATAACAGGAAAAGTTACTGGTCTACCTGGTTTGACTTTGGGATTCTGAGTGGCAGGACTAAGGTGAGACAAGTGAGAGACTTGGACAATGCAACATTTCCGGAGGCGCAGAGTCTCAGGTGCCCACCCTGCACTTGCAGAAATTTGAGAGTTTGTGCTTCCTTCCATTCTGTACTCATGGGATCCTGCTTGCCTCACCTTAATGCCTGGCCCCAGGGAGTGCCCAGGCTGATCACTGAATGGGAACAGCCCTGGATGGAAGGTTGTCCACCTGAGTGTGAGCATCTCTTCTCCCTCCTTTTGGTTCCTTAGGAAAAGCCCCTCTAGATGTGCTTTCTTGTGCTCCCCCTCTACTCTGTTACATCTGTCTTCTGTGGTTTGATGGTAACATTTGGGAATGAAATGGAGTGGAACGAAAAGGGTTGCAGAGTCCCTCCAGTCTATTAGTTGGGTTCTGTAACTCCCCTCACTTCACTAAGAATTCAGAACATTACACCCACTCAGGATGACTTAGGTCCTTTTTAGTCTTGTCCTGGGTCCTTGTGCATATATCTTCCTTGAGAGCCACATAGAGGGGTGCTTGGAAAATGGGGTAGGATTCAGGCACTCCTGCTTTCCCAACTCCCTACCAGAGAGTTCCACATTGAGAGATACTGGGAATGTATATGTTATTTATAGGGTGTTGATTTATTTTCTGTTTAGATGATGATCCCAGGAGCATGGCTCCCATAGCAGAGAACCCTGAAGGGAGGAAGTTTGAGTGATTGGTTCACCACAATACCACAGACACCTCCAACAGGTGTGTGGGACCTGGGGCAGGCTCCTGCACTTTCAATTGTTCACATTTCTCATCTGTAAAACAAGAACCATAATAATAATTCTCACTGTACAGGACTATTGAAAAGATAAAATCGACAAATGCATTTGACAAGTACTTTATAAACCACTGTGCAAATATTCTCATTTGTCACCTTGTAATTAAGTTTAAAAGGAATGCAGGAAACAGTATTTTTTGAATACAAGAGGCTCAGATTCCTTAAGTATCATGTCAAGGTCCACAGTCTGTAGGTACCGGGGCTGAGGCTTGGACCAGAGTGCCCCACTCCATTCTCTGCCTCCCTATCACACTGCCTCTTGGACATGTGACATAGACGTCTTACTGTTTATGTTCTCTGAAATTTGAGTGACATACCCTCCACCCTCCATTTACTTTCCCTCTTTATATCAAGACATCTCTTTAGATTCATCCCCTTGGAACCTAATGCCTTAACTAAAATTATTATCGATCGGCTTCTTGCAGAGCTGGAGGTAAGGCAACAGCTGAAGCAAAACAGGCTCTTATTTGCATTTCAAGTAGGTCAGCAACATGTGGCACTGCAGTTGTGCCTGCATAGTAATAAAACATCTTGGAATTCACAGTCCCTCTATAGCAGATTTGGACTCACATTCAGGCCAGGCTATGAGGCTCCACATAGACTAAAAACCCCCCAGAACACCCAAGTGATGCCTTCCTAAGCAAAAAGCAAAAGCCGACTTAGAACTTTCCTCCACTTAAAAAGAACACCCACAAAAGTCTTGCCTGTTCCAGACTCTGTACTGCTTAGCTTCTCCAGCTGCATGGGGCCACTTGATACTGCACTGGGCACTCCCTCCTGCCTGTTTCTAAAGTTAACCTTCATTAGAGGCTGAGAATGTCCATAGACTGCAACATCCTGAGATCGGCCAGTGCCTCACTTGTGTCCTTCACTTCTGAAGTCCAGATTGATCCCTCAGCCCTGTCCCATTCTCCTGTCTAGAATCTAACTTGGGGACTTTGAAATTGAGATGTTGACTTGCTTTACCTAGATGACCTTCTTGGGTGACGATTAACCGGGCAGATATCCTGCTTTATATTTCCAAACCCTTTCACCATACATTCTGTGATTCTCATCCCATGGTCAGTGAACTACCGTAATCACTCATTCATTCCTTATTCCATTCTCTCTTTAATTCAGCAATGTTTATTGAGCATCGTTTATGAGACAGACTCTGCTATGCATTGTGGACCCAATGGTGAGCGCGAGTCTTGTGGAGTCAGAGCTTCTTGGCAAAGACAGACATTCGTTTATCAACATGAGCTATTTGTTAAGCGCCAGCTGTGTGGCAGGGATTGTTCTTAGCATGAGGGATACAGTAGAGAATGAGCAGGTATAATCTTTGCTCTCATATAGCTTACTCTGTACTGGAGTAAGGTGGGGAGGAGAGCAACAGACACAAAATAGTAACATGTCAGGTGGAAGGAAGTGATAAGGGGAAAATTAAAGTAGGAGACTGGGGAAACAAGCAATGGATAGTTCTATTTTACGTAGGATGATCAGATATGCTTTCTGAGAGAGTAACACTGGAGCCAAGACCCAAATGAAGCTAGGAAGCAAGTCATACAAATATTTGGAGGAAGCATGTTCTGAGAAAGGACAGCAAGAGTGGAGACCCAAAGGCAGGGGTGTGTTTGAAGTGCTTGAGGATCAGGAAGGAGGACAGTGGTCAGGAAGAGAAAGGGCAAGTGGTAGAGGTGAGGTCAGGTAGAATGTAGAAGAAGAGAGTGGTGAGCAGTTTTGTATAGAGCGCTGTCAGGCCCTTGTGAGAACCTGGGTTTTACTGAGTGAGATGAGAATGCACCGTAAGTTTTCAAGAAGAGGAGTCATCTGGCCGAGCCCTTGTGATGACTCCTAAGTGAGCAGAAGGCTGTTTGGACCAGAGTGCTGGTAGTGGTGTTGGTGAAGGTATTTTGAAGGTAGAACTATCAAAATTCACTGAATGATCAGACCTGGAGTATAAGGAGAAGAGAAAAGTCAGAGATGACTCCATGACTTCTAGTCTGAACCACAGGATGAATGTGGATGTCATGAATCAAATAATCTCACAACGAAGGGTAACATTATAAACTGAGGTTAGTGCTGTAATTGAAAGACTCTGAACCCCATAACTTATTAATCTCGCTTCCATCATTCTCCCTTTTCATCCTCTGCTATTTTACTAACCACGTTCCCTCTTATCACAGGGGCTTTGCACAAGATGCTTCTTGTTAAGGACTTTGTATATTATCTAAGAGTATTGAAAGCAGGTGTTACACAATGGAATGAGATGATCCTATTAGAGCTTTGGAAATCTCCCTTTGGGCTACAGGTTGAGAATGGATTGCAGGGGGAGACTAGTTAGGAAATGATCACAGAGATGGGTGAGAAGTTGATGGCTTGGACCAGAGTGGGAGCACATTAGATAAAGCCTGAAGTGGCAACATACTGGAGGCACCAAGGTCTAGGGCCTTCCTAAGTAACCCAGTTTCTATGTTGGCATGGGTATAATTGGTACGTCAGAAAGGACAAAATGAGAGTGTGGTAGGAGAAGGGTAGGGGGCAACGAGCTGGTATAGATTAAGTACAAGAGGAGGTTAAATGTGGTCTTTTGGGTGGAGTCCTCAGGAAGCCATGAACTATTTCCAGGAAGAGATGACACATTTCTTTGATGCCCCAGTGGTTTTTAATTTTTTCTGCATGAAGTTCACCACTTTCTACACATGCACTCCTCTCCCCTCCCCCCCCTTCCCCTTCCAGGACTGCTTGAAACTCTTCATTCCTGTCCAAGTGCTGGTGTCTATTTTTACATTCTAGTGACCTAACAGCTTGAAAACTAGGCAGTATTGCATTGCATAATGGTTAAGAACACTGGCTTCTGAGTTGGACTAACTTGGATTTGAAACTCATTTGTACTACCTACTTATTATGTGGCTTTGGGTAAATTACCTAATTTCCTGGAACCTCAGTTTTCACACCTGTGAAATGGCAAGAATTATAATACCCATTTCACAGGATGGTTATAAGGATTTAAAAAGATAATGCCCAGGAAACACATGATGCGAAGCCTATCCAATAATAATAATAATAGCTGATATGGTGAAGTTCTTCATTTGTGATAAGCAGTGTTCTGAGTGCACCAAGTACATTAACTTATTTTATCTTTCAAACTATTCTCTTATCTCCAATTCACAAAGGAGGAAATTGAGGCACAGAGAGGTTTAATAGCTCACACAAAGGCAAAATCTATGTAGCAGAAGAGCCAGGATTTGAACTCAGGCAGCCCCTCTCAATCAGTAGATGATACAGCCTCACACAAGTGGTAAATATCAAGCAAAAGCAGTTACTTGTATCCTCACCAGATTTTCTCCAGAATAAGCATTCTAGCATCTCAGTGTGGTGGTGGTGGTGGTGGGTGGGTTGTTATCAGAATTTCTAGTTGCATGGCCACCTTTCTTTGTTGAGAAGTTGAGAATATTTCTAGAAGAAGTGAATCCACTAAAAAAAAACACTTAGGTTTCAAAACAATAGAATAGGTGTTCAAATGTTAAATGAAAAAGGAATGGTCAAGTTGTCTATAGTGGCCCTTAGAAAATGTTGAGCAAATGAGTACTAGAATTAGGAATGGTTAATAGGTGAGGAAAGCCTCCAGTGAGACCTGGTTTAAAGAGGGTAAGGGACAACGTGGTTCTGGATGTGTTGAAAATGGCAGCAGAGCTGAGTACCTTTGTGACCATGTCCTATTTCATCATGTTTGTATCAGCGCAGTGCCTCTGCCAAGTTTTCCAGTCTTCTGCAGGTGACATTTAGTAGCTAGAACATGGTTTATACCAATCCTAATATTTCTACATGCAGTGTCATAGGTTATGAGTCCCTGACATGGTGAGAAGTGGTATGTGTACTGGGTCAGCACACAGGAGCTCCTGCCTAACCACCTTGGCTTTTGAATTCTGGTTCCACTACTTTCCAGCTGTGTAATCTTGGGAAAGTAGGTTAACCTTCTGGTCCCTCCATTTCCCTATCTATAAACGGAGATCAAAATAGGACTTATCCTATTTGACTGATGTGAGGATTTATTTTTTTTAATTTTATTTTTTTAAAGATTTTATTTACTTACTTGACAGAGAGAGAGAGAGATCACAAGTAGGCAGAGAGGCAGGCAGAGGGAGAGGAGGAAGCAGGCCCCCTGCTGAGCAGAGAGCCCGATGCGGGCCTCGATCCCAGGACCCTGAGATCATGACCTGAGCAGAACGCAGAGGCTTAACCCACTGAGCCACCCAGGTGCCCCTGATGTGAGGATTTAAATAACACATACAAGGGGCTTAGCAGAGGGGCCAGTATTGTTGGCTGCTGTCACTGCAGAGTGCCAGTCATGTGCCATAATCATAAAGTAGGTGACCATTTGTGGAATAATTCAAGGAAGGCACAAAGCTTCTAGGTCCCTAGGTTTCTAAGCATCTAGACTAGAATTACGATGGCAATTTCCTGAATCTGCTAATTATTTTCATGCCAATTAAACAAATTGCTTATCTATATGTCAGAACCATTAACGAAAAAGTCCATCCCATTGTATTGTATTCTGTATCCCATTTCAAAATTTTAACATGACAGTATCCTTTATATCCCAGTCTGTTCTAGCCCATTTCATTTCATTTCATTTCATTTCATTACATTCTATAGTATATTTCACACCTAATCATTCCACACCCTTTTATCTTTCATTTATTCATTTCCCATATTCATTTCAATTCCATTCCATTCCATAATCTATCTTACCTTATCTCATTTAATTAATTAATTAATTAATTAATTAATTAATTAATTAATCTATTTGGCAGTTGTATGCCTTTCCTTGACAATCAGTGGTTAGTCCTCCTCCACATTAATGCTCGGCCGATTTTTGAAAGTGGTGACAGGTATATAGGTAACCAAAGTATTGAGCTTGTTCGGTGGATCTTCATCCTCATTATGTTTTCTGAACACAGCACACAGACACAGTAGAGAACATCCCTCATTCCTTTGGCCCAGACAGCTTTTTTAAACCTGGTGTCAGTGCACACATCTGGAGTTCCCATCTCCTTCATGGCAAATCTCCAGGTCTGTTTGAGTGCCTGAGTGGCACACTTTTTGAAACCTGCTCCATGGATGTGCTTGTGAATGTTAAAGGTGTATTCTCCGGTTGCCGCCTCGCTGATGGCAGAATGGCCCTTCTTCTCACCACCCTTCTTTGCAGGAACCACTCTGCTGGGCCCTGGTTGGAAAAGCATCTCATCTCATTTTAACTTATTCTTTACTGCATTTACTGTACTGTCAAATTCTATGATTTTCTACTGTAAATCAACCCTCATCCCATTCTATCCCTTTTCCTTCCTACTCTATTCCACTCCATTTTATCCAATTCCACATGTCTCCCAGGCCATGTCATTGTGAGGATAGGAAAATGATAACAATTTCCATGTTTCTTTTGCTCTATTTCCACCTGTTTTCTGTGAGTACATTCCCTATCAAATTCTTCCTGAGTAATTCTGGGGGTTTCTCAACAATCTATGGTCTAAACTAGTAATCTGATGTTTTTGATAATTTGCAACCTTTCCCCTCTCCTATTCTAGTTTGCTGTCATGGTACCTCTGGCTCGAGCCAGTTACACTAGTGGTACTAGTTAGGGACAGTGCAGACAGTTAAATCTCAGACTTGCTCCTCCACTGATGAGATGTCTCCCATTGAACAATGCTCTCTCCTACAAATAGAAATGTTTATAGTTTCTTCCTCCTATTTGCCCCCTTAAATGGGTGTAATTGGGTCTATCATTACACTCAGTATCCAGGCCTTTAAGGAATAAAAAATACCAATGCTCTCAGAGATCTGTTCAGGCAACTTGCACAGTGACCATGGAGTTAATATTATTTGGTTCTATAAAGTCTGAGCAGAGAGTGGGCCCTGTAACCAGATAGGACATTTAGCATCCAAAAGATGGGGTGTGGGGGTCATATTTGTCCTACTCAACAGTGACACATGTTGACCCAGATGGAAACATATGTATTCTAAGCAGAATTGGGGCAGGGTTTTTGGGATTAAACAAAAACAAGCAATAACTCAAATGGACAACAAAGCAAGTAACATATAAGAAGGTCATTTGCTCCCATTTGATTTGGTTTCCCTGCTGCCAGCACTGAGTTAACATTAGCCAGGATAAAACTACATGTTAACAGAATTGATGAGTGAAAGCCTCTATAGGATATTTAACCAATATTTACTTTTTTAAATAATTTTTTAAAAAGACTTTATTTATTTGCCAGAGAGAGAGAGAGAGATCACAAGTAGGCAGAGCAGCAGGCAGAGAGAGAGGAGGAAGCAGGCTCCCTGCTGAGCAGAAAGCCTGATGCGGGGCTCGATCCCAGGACCCTGAGATCACGACCTGAGCCGAGGGCAGAGGCTTTAACCCACTGAGCCACCCAGGCACCCACTTAACCAACATTTAAAGACAATGAACATTGGGGTGCATATGGCCCTTCTTTTCACTACATCTGTATCTTTGGGGTAAATATCCAGTAGTGCAATTGCTGAGCCATAGGGTAGCTCTGTTTTTGATTCTTTGAGGAATATCCACACTGTCTTCCAAATGGCTGTACCAACTTGCATTCCCACCAACAGTGTAAGAAGGTTCCCTTTCCTCCACAGCCTCTCCAACATTTGTTGTTTCTTGTCTTGTCAATTTTTGCCATTCTAACTGGTGCAAGGTGGTATCTCAATGTGGTTTTGATTTGAATTTCCCTGATGGCTAATGATGATGAACATTTTTCATGTCTCTGTTAGCCATTTGTATGTCTTCTTTGGAGAAGTGTCTGTCTGTTTATGTCTTCTGCCCATTTTTTGACTTGATTATTTGTTTTTTGGGTGTTAAGTTTGAGAAGTTCTTTATAGAACTTTTATATCAGCCCTTTATAGTGTCATTGCAAATATTTTCTCCCATTCCATGGGTTGCCTCTTTGTCCACAATAGCCAAACTGTGGAAAAAGCCAAGATGTCCTTCAACAGATGAATGGATAAAGATGTGGTATTCATACCCAGCTTTGGAATGGGACTGGAGGAGATTATGCTGAGTGAAATAAGTCAAGCAGAGAAAGTCAATTATCATATGGTTTCACTTATTTGTAGAACATAAGGAATAGTATGGAGGACATTAGGAGAAGGAAGGGAAAAACAAAGTGGGGGGGAATTGGAGGGGGAGATGAACTATGAGAAACTATGGACTCTGAGAAAGAAACTGAGGGTTTTAGAGGGGAGGAGGATGGGGGGTGGGTTAGCCTGGTGATGGGTATTAAGGAGGGCATGTATTGCATGGAGTATGGCGTGTTATCCCCATAAACAAGGAATCACGGAACACTACATCAAACAAGGAATCATGGAGCACTACATCAAAAAGTAATGATGTACTGTATGGTGACTAACACAATAAAATAAATAAAAATTTTAAAAGGGAGGGAATTAGTCTCTACTTTTTAAAGTAAGGAATATGAATAAATTTGTGGGCATATTATAAAATTAAAAAATTAAAAAATAAAGACAAACAATGAACTCTGGTCACTTTAGAGAAACTGATGTCCATACATACATACATACCCTGTGTGATATATATCATACATTTATACTTATAGTGGTGGAGACTAAACCAGAAGTCAGTTTGAATAAAAAAACCAGAAGATTTTTCATTACAGAGCAGTGATTCCTATTTAAATTCTGTCTACTTATGGAAACAGAATCATATCTTTCTCCCTCCCTCTGTCTGTACCTTCCTCCCCCTCTCCCTCCATTCCTTCATCCTTTTTAAAAATACATATCAAATAGGTTTATTGAAACCACGAGTCAAACCCTGGACTAGACACTGGTGATGAGGAAAAAGTGTTCTACACATAATGGAGTTCATCAACTATCAGAGAGCCATTCTTTTTTTTCTTAAGTATAATTAACATATAGTGCTATATTCTTTTCAAGTGTACAATATGATGATTTAAAAATTCTATACATTTTTCAGTGCTCATTGAGAGATGTGTGCTCTTAATCCCCTCTATCTATTTTCCCCATTCTCCCCCATCCACCTTCCTCTGGAACCACCAGTTTGTTCTCTACAGGTAAGAGTTTGTTTTCTTGTTTGCTTTTTCTTTTGTTCATTTGTTTTGTTTCCTAAATTCCACATGAGTGAAATCATATGACATTTGTCTTTCTCTAACTTATTTCACTTAGCATTATATACTCTAGGTCCACCCATGTGATGCAAATGGAAAGATTTCATTCTTTTTATGGTTAATATTCTGTTAAATATAGTATATGTACAATATATAATTTCTCTCTATATAGCAATATTCCATGACACACACACACACACACACACACACGCACACACACACACCCCACATCTTCTATATCCATTCATCTATAAATGGATACTTGGGTTGCTTCCTGATTTCCAAATCTTGGCTATTATAAATAATGCTGCAGTAAACATAGGGCACATATATTGTTTTGAATTAATGTTTTCATTTTCTCTGGGTAAATACCCAATAGTGGAATTACTGGATTGTACGGTATTTCTATTTTTAATTTTTTGAGAAAATTCTATACTGTTTTCCACAGTGGCTACACCAATTTACATTCCCACCAACTGCTGTAACCTCACAGAAGTATAAAGGAATGTATCTGGCTAGAGGAATGGTTTGGACAATGGTAGGTCAGTGAAACCTTCACCGAGGACAGACTTTTTGCATTAGATTTTGAGAAGTCAGTAGAAATTTTACAGAAGTAAAGAAACTCAATGACACGAGTGTTTTAGGGGAATAATCAATATTTTGTGAGTCTTTTATACTGACTACATTTTAGGAAGAAGATGAGCTTAGAGAGGCAGATTGGCAACAGGTGGAGAAGAGTCTTGCTAAGGAATTTTCTATTTATCTTGTGGGCTATGGGGAGCTTTTGAAAGATCTTCTAAGCAAAGATTTAGAGGCAAATACACCTTAGGGAGAGAATATTCTGGCTACATTATGGAGGGTGGCTAGGAAAAGAGAGAGATCTACCTTGACTGTAGGTAAGAAACTGACTGGAAAGTTGATTTACTTTCTTGGAGTGTATAGGACAAAACATCTTGGTCATAATTTATTGTTGTAACGTCGGAGAGAAAAGAGCATAGCTTTTAAAGCTATGCTCCTACACTATTGGTGGGAATGCAAGCTGGTGCAGCCACTCTGGAAAACAGTATGGAGGTTCCTCAAAAAGTTGAAAATAGAACTACCCTATGACCCAGCAATCACACTACTGGGTATTTACCCTAAAGATACAAAGGTAGTGATCCTCAGGGGCACGTGCATCTGAATGTTTATAGCAGCAATGTCCACAACAGCCAAACTATGGAAAGAACCTAGATGTCCATCAACAGATGAATGGATAAAGAAGATGTGATATATATATATATATATATATATACATACATACAATGGAATACTATGCAGCCACCAGAAAATGAAATCTTGGCATTTGCAAGGACGTGGATGGAACTAGAGGGTATTATGCTAAGCGAAATAAGTCAATCAGAGAAAAACAATGATCAGATGATCTCTCTGATATGAGGAACTTGAGGGGCAGGGGGTCATGGGGGACAGGGAGGGAAAAATGAAATAATATGGGATCGGGAAGGAGACGAACCATAAGAGACTCTTAATCTCATGAAACAAACCAAGGGTTACTGGGGGGTGGGAGAGTAGGGATAGGGTGGTTGGGTTATGGACATTGGGGAGGGTTTGTGCTATGGTGAGTGCTGGGAAAGGTGTAAGCCTGATGATTCACAGACCTGTACCCCTGGGGCAAAAAAAAGAAAAAAAGAAAAAAGAAGTAAGACCTAACTTAAATCCTATTCAGTAGCTATGTGGTCATGGCAAATGTGTGCACTTACCTGGGTCTGTCTCTACTTCTACTTAATGACATCCGCTTCACAAGACTAGTATGAGGATAGACAGGTAAAATATTAAATCCCTCAATACTGGGCCTGGCACATGGAAAGTACTAGGGAAATGGTGATCCCTCCTGACTCTGTGGATCTGGGTCCTTGCTCTTCTTCAGTTTTCCCAGAGACACTGGCTTGTCCTGGTCAGTGCAAAGGTATTCAGGAGGCCATGGTGTGCACTCAATAGGCTGTCCCAGGCTTGTGTAATTTCATGTCAGTGTATCTGTACACATACGCACACACACACATACACACACATACACACTACATGAAATGGTCTGAAAGTGGAAAATTTCCTGTGGAATATCAGAAACAGAAATATGTCTGCAAACAGAAAGACCTTATATGAAAAATTCCAGATTTACCAGTTGGTACAGTGTAGTACACCAAGGATCAGACCAGGGTTTCCATCCGTCTTTTGGTCTCCAGTTTCCAATCATGGAAACAGACATTTTGCCGCCTCCATTTTAAATTTAGATTTTGACATCATCTCCTGGCCTGAATGTGGGTCGTGGTGGATGGCCAAGTTCACATAGCTGTTTTCTCCAATTCCAGCTTTCCTCTAATCTGTTCTGTCTTGACAGTTTTCACTCATTCCTTCACAAAGAGCTCACCATTCACTCCACTTTTTTCCCCCTTCAATTCATGGAAATGAATCAGGTCTGTGATGGCGTCATTCAAAAGAGAAAGCTAATTAAAAAGGTCCCCTTTCCTTCCTCTTAGAGACCTTGCAATAGTTTTCTCCTTTTAGGAGACACAAGCCAGGAAGGAAGCTCTTCAGTGCAGCTGTAAATAGAGAAGCCTGGCTGGAATTTGAGGGAAGCAGGGTGATCATTCCCAGCTAAACTGTTAGCTCCCTGGGGACAAGTTTTAAGCTGCTTTGTCTTTTCCAAGGTCAGGATAAACAGAATAACCTCAGGCTGTGCTAACCAGAAGGAACTTGTAATAATGGGATGCAAAAATTAACTATAGTGTAAGTGTGATTAAGCTGCTCTCTGGGGAAAGATATTTTGTAAGAGATGTTCATCCTGGGTTGAGAATCGTAATAAGCACTGCTGTTTACATAGCTCTTCCTATAGGTCAGGAATTATTTTAAGTGTTTTGTACATGTCAAGTCATTTGATATTCACAGCCACTGAAAGGAGTAAAGTACTATTTTAAAGATAGGGAAACAGGTATGGAGAGAAGAAAGGGACTTGCGTAAAGTCGTTCACTTAGTTAGCATCAGATTTGAATCCCGACTCTTTGGTTCTGGAGTCTATGCTCACAATCACTGCACTACATTGTTTTTTTAATGAGTACTCAAGTGGTCATAACTCGAATTAAAAGAGTGTGTGAGAGCAAGGAGCAAACTTCTCCAGAATAGGTGGACCAGGGAACCATTTTTTTGGACTATATAGTGTCGAACCAAAAATATGTTATGCTTGAGTCAATTGCCTGTATTTTCAAGTTGAGGAAAATTGGAAGTTCTGAAAGTAGAGTAGGAAATATAGGTTTTATACTCTCTCCAGCTGAAACTTCCATTCTATAGATTTGAAAATTGAGGCCAAAGTGAATTAAAGGAGTTGTCTAATATTGTCCAACCATGTAAATGCAGAGATGGAATGAGTTATGGACTGAATGTTTCCTCCCCACCCAAATTCATATGTTGCAGCCCTATCTCCAACATGATGATGTTTGGAGGTGGAGTCTCTGAGAGGTGATTAGGTCATGAGTGTGGAGCTCTTATGAATGGGATTAGTGCCCTTATAAGAAGAGAGAGATGGTCTCTCTGCCATGTGAGCACATAACAGGAAGGTGGCCATCTGCAAACCAGGAAGAGAGTCCTCACTAGGAACCAAATCAGCCAGGACCCTGATCTTGGATTTGCCAGCCTCCAGAACTATGACAAGTACATTTCGGTTGTTTAAGCCGCAGAGTCTATGGCATTTTTGTTAAAGCAGCCCAAACTGAGGGATGAGACCCCAGATCTGACTCATAGAGGGAGGCTCTTCTTCGGAGACCCTGTGATGCCTCTGAAAATAAGTAGTCTTATTTTCAGACTCTAAAGTCCCAATTTGAGCTATAATTTGACACAGGATTATCATAATCTTAAAGCAACCTTGACAGTCATTGCAGTGGACTTGGAAAAACACTGTACTAGAAGCCGAGTTCACTGGGCTTTACAGTAGATCCTGCCACTTACCATCTTAGTGAACACAGGCCTGTGTCTTAACCCTTGAAGACTGAGTTTACTCACCTGTAAATGGAGGTAATAATGTCTGCTCAATCTGCCTCACAAATTTGCTATGAAACTCAACTGAGGTAGTATCCGTGACAATATGATGTCAGTGTAAATTAGTACCATAATATATATATCCCACAGCCACCTGACTGAAGATTGACTTTTTGAGGGTGTGTTGTAGACTGTCCTCTCTATTTTACATGTTCTTGTAGTTTTCATATAAGGGTTCATAGAATGATTAGACAGGAAAACCTCAGTCATCCACTGGCTCCAGCCAGAGCAATAGAAGCAGCACCCATCGAGTAGTTCTTCTGGGGGATTATTATCAAAATGAGGGAAGATGTTCAAAGTGAAGGCTATTCGCCCTCTCTTTGGCATCTGTGTAAGCATAGATCTGTGAGGTGCCAGGGCCTTCCTGACACCTTAGCAGCAGTCCACCTTAGCAGAAGCCAAGACTTAGTGTTGGGGGAAGGAACACTAGACTTGGAGTCAAAAGACATGACATGGTCAGCCCGGTTCTTTGGTAACTGCGTGTCCTTAGGTAAATTAGTTTACCTCTCTGGGCTTCAGCTAGGTTGTCATGATTAAAGGATATTTTTTATAAGTATTAAGCAATAGTTCCCTTCCTTCTCATGAGCTTTATTATAGCACATGAATTTTCACTGGGGGTCTTTTCCAAGCATGTATTTTATTATTTTTTTATTTGATTTTTTTCTCTTTTCTCCTCTTCTTTTTCTTTCTGATTCTTTCATTTTACCCCAACTTACCCTGCCCAGCTTGAGGGCATTTCTTCCTCTCGGGGTGAAAATATCCAATGAGTAAACGCACAGTCCTTAATTGCAGGAAAGTCAGATCCATTTAATGTCATCTGGTTTCTGCCTCAGAGTTAATGCCTCAGGAAGAATTTGAATACGCTTTGTTGTCCCTTTTTCCTGACAGAGTCTCAGACTGGATCCTAGAAAAATTCTGGTCAAACCAATGATTCACTGATGAATGAGGGGGAAAAAAACCTGGCTGCTTGTTCTCTCTTTCTAGTTAATGAATTGAATTGATACAGGAACTTCATCACGTTCTTGGGGAAATCCTGTTGGCTGGGACTCACTCCTCAGCACCACTAAATTTAGGTCACAGCTCAGTGAAGAACAATTACAGATCCTTAATAAAAGATAATTTATCCAGCGACATCAAGCAGGAAAGCTGGGCAGGCATCCTTATTTTCTAGTTAATGCTGAGAGGGTGGATGTTGACAGAAAGTCATTTTCTGACCTTGCATATCCATTGGCTGACCTGTTCTGGCATATGCCAGTCCATGCATTTACAGCAAGTGAAAGCTGAACCTAATGAAACTCCCACAAAACAAGTTCTTAAACTGCGGAAGGACAAAAAAGAAGGTGGGAAAGAGGCATATTGGGAAGAGAAAATTCAGAAGTACTGCATTTGAATCCTGGTAGCTCACACTTTCTCCAGATAAATCTTTCTCTATTCTGTTATCTGCTCTTTACCCGCTTTACTCTCTACTTTTCATTCTTACTGAATTATAGTTGTCTCTTAATAAGGGAGGAGTTAAGGGATCAGAATCCTGTACATTTCCATGTAACTTTTGACTCCTCCAAAGCTTACCTACAAATAGCTTCTTGTAGACCAGAGGTCTTACTGATAGCATAAATAGTCAATTAATACATATTTTATATTTGTATGTACATATGTACACATATATGCTAAATGTATTACATCTGTGTATATATATATATATATATATATGTTAAATGTATTATGTATTGTATTCTTCCAATAAGGTAAACTAGAGAAAAGAAATTTATTAAGATCATAAGGAAGAGAAAATATATTTACATTACCGTACTATGTGTATTGAAAAAAATCCAAGTGTAAGTGGACCCACACAGTTCAAACCCATGTTAAGGGTCCACTGTACTTTACAACTCTTCATAAACTACACTTTCTCTGTTCTTTGTGTCTTGGCCCACCCTGTTCCTCCAGAATGAAATTCTTTTCCCTCTCCACTTTGAATTGCTTTTTATGCTCTTTTCAATCCTAGTTCAGTTATCACCTCTTTTAGAAAGCTTTCTGAGACCCTAAAAGTGTTGCCTTCTTCTGAATCTTTGTTTGACTTCTTCATTAGACTGAGCTTCATCAAAGAGGCGGTGCCATAGTGTTCTTGGTGCCACACCGGTAACACAAGCCACTGAAACCAGTTTTCCAGAAGACATTTCTCAGTGCTTATCTCCCAGCCCTTTGGATGGAATCCTACACTCTTTACAAGTTGTTTTTTCTATGGTAGGTTGAATCGTGCCCCCCTGAAAAGATATGCTGAAGTCTGAATCCCTGGTACCTGTGAGTAGTTTGTCCATTCAATATCCTACACGATTTTGCTAAGAAGAAATCTGATCACATCGTTTGTTTCCTGAAAGTCTTCAAGGACCCAGTCTTTAAGTTCTAAACTTTCCACTGTTGTACACCATCCCGTTTAAAATCTAAATTATACCAAATTTTCCATGGTCCTTCTCATCTTCTACCATCTTACTTTTTTCTTCAGCCAGATTAAGATGCTTATGAGTTTTCATATACATTGTGTTTTTCCTGCTTATAAGCACTTTTGCACGATATTCTCAATACCTAAATCCTCTTCCTTAGCTTATCCACCAGCCTAACCTTACTTATCTTTCAAGAATTGACTCAGTCACAATCTCCTCCAGGAGCATTTCTGATCAGATCACCTCTCCAGATGAAATAAGGTGTCCTTTCTCTGTGCACCCATAGATTCCATGCCCACGTCTAACATCATTTATTCTATGCTATGTGTTAAGTATCTTCACATCAGATTCTGAGTACCCTGACGGTAGAACTTGAGTATTACTTATTGCTGTATAATCAGGATCTCAAGCATATCGCTTACTAAGTAAATGTTTTTCAATAAAAGATGATATACATTAGTGAACCAAATTCTATGGAAGCAAAGGGGAAGCAAATTCTATGACCAAAATAAAAATGACCTCACAAATCTGAATGTAAGACTTGTTCAGGGACCAAGATAATCTCTCTATTACGGTACATATGCCATGCAGTGTTGTGCCCGGACACATGATTTGAAGAGGACAGAGCCACATTGTGTGTGTGTGTGTGTGTGTGTGTGAAAGAATTAGCTAGCTATAAAACTCTGATGGAGACTGGTGTAGGGACTAGGAAGGGTAAAATTCTACCTAATTCTTATATGATAGTCTCTCAGTAAATTGAAAAGTACATCTGGAGTCCAGAGCTCAGTCCTGGATCCACTACTTACAGTTCTACAGTTTGGGAGAAGTCCTTTTGCTTCTTGAGAATTTTAGTTTCTATATATATCACACAGAAATTAAAAATGCTCTTCAGGGTATTCTGAGGATCAAATAAAATAGTATACAAAAGAGACAAATGGGCCTGATGGATACTGGCAAATCTCAACTTCTTTTCTTCTCAGGGTAGAATAGGACAGAATGGGAGAGAAAAAATAAGAGTGAATTTTAAACAAATGAATGACACAATTTTTTTTTATTTTTTATTTTTTATTTTTTTTTTAGCTTGGAGGGACAAATGTATCAAGAAGAACTTTCCACAGAAACTTGGTAAGGAGAAGTAATTACAGAAATTTTAAGAAGCTGTTGTGAACAATTAAGGAACACTTTGTGTCAAATTTTTTAAGTCTGAGAAAAAGAAAAATTTGAATTAAATTAAAGAGTAGTAGCTAATTCTTGGATGCATAAATAGTGCCATTAAGTTTTCTAGTAGGATATCCTTGATTCTGATCGGCACCACTCAACTCTAATGATGAATATAGATGGCATATATTAATTATAATTTTTCTTTTGAGCACTGTATATTTTATCATTTAATTTTTCCTTAAAGCTCTGCTTTTTACGTTACTTCAGTGATGCATATTTACAATCAGAGACGGAAAGAAGAAAAAGTAAAATGTCTTACTCTTACTCACCTAGAAACTGTTATTAACATTTCATGTATATATTTTCATATCTTTTCCTAACATATATTTATATTTTTCCATAATGGGACTAGATTGTGCATGTTTCATTGAAATGTGCTTTTTTTCATTCAAAATACCATGAGAATTTTTGTGTGACAGGAGATCATGGCTGCCAGCCATGAGGAAGTAACATTCTTCAGATTTACTTTCCTATCACAAACCATTCAAAAATGGTATTAAATATTTGTTTCTTTGTTTGTTTTAGAGAGAGAGCAAGAGAGAGAGAGAAAAGGTACAGAGGGAGGGTCAGAGGGAGAGGGAGATATAACCTTAAACAGACTCCACGTTGGGCAGGTAAGCCGGACATGGAGTTAGATCTCACAACCTTGAGATCACGACCTGAGCGGAAACTAAGAGTCAGGTGCTGAACTGAGTGTGCCCCCCAGGTGCCTCACAAAATGGTATGAAATATTTAAAACAACCATTTTCAAATGCTGGGAACCAACAGTACTGTGATCCCCAAAATAGGGGACAGAAGTGAGGTTAGCCCTACAATCATCCTGGGTTTTCCCCTAAAGATGATGTATGAACCATGGGCAATGTGCAGGCTCTGAAACAGCATGGCGGTCTCCTGAGTTGAGGAGAAAGAGATCATTTGGGGGAGAAGTAGAGGTAGCTAGGATTTGCTGGGGGAAATTACTGTAAACGATGAAGTGCTCTAGAAATCTGCACAGAATCTTAGACACCATAAGTAGGAATTTCTATATGTGTGGGATGAAACTTCATGAGACTGAGCAAACAGTAACTTCATGGAAAGAAGAATTATCAGGCAACCCTAAGTTGAAAAACTGCCAGCGCTCATGTAGAGCCTGGGAATTGATTGAGTTCATGCCAGCCAGAGTTTAGAGATCTTGTTGAAAGCACAGGGATTTTGCTACAGATGTCAGAAAGAACACACTTAAGGGGGTGCTAAACTATCCAAGGATAAGGGATAAACCTTAATAAAGCTTAAAAACAAGTGTAGGAAAAGCCAAATGGAACCAAAAATTTCCTCATGTAATTATGGGCAAGTAAACTAACTTTCTGGGCTCAGTTTCTTTACCTGCAAATTGGGGTAATGACTAAAGTTCTATAATAATAATGACATTCATTGAGAGCTTACTTACTGTTAGACACAGCTCTAACACCTGACTTCTAACAAGTACCCCCCAAATTCTGGTATTATCAATGGTTCTATGGCATTCTGTTATCAGAAAAGAGCAATGGCCAGTAGGAGAGCTAACACAAGGCATTTCTCTAGAGCCACTAAACAGTCACACTCAATGGGTGAGAAATAGCCATACCTAAGAAAAACCCTATTACTTTGGCAATCAGCCAATTTAGGACTTACTCCCAGTCCTCAATGACCTGTAAAGTGAACTCAGTGACCTTTTGAACTTCCATTGCTATTCACTTACTTACAGATTTTACCTAACTGTACTATGAAGTTTTGAGGGCAATGACTATGTTTTATTCATTTTTATATTTTTCTCATATTACACAGTGTGTGTTGCAGAGTAACTCACAATAAATACTAGTTTAGTTAAAGTAAATTCAGAAGGTGTTCATTCATTTACAGAACAAATTAGCTGGTAACAAAATACTATGTCCTGTTCCATTTTGGAAAGGAACAAGTAAGCTGCCTTATGAGTGCAATGAAATTTCCTGTTCAATATGTGGTAAAAAAAAATTCTTCTGGTATCAAAGGAGATTAGTGCTAACCTTTCCTCTACCACTTTGAACATTTAAGCCCTCAAGCTTAACTTAGACCTTAAACCTTGAACTTAGATTTATCCTCTGACACCTTCGCTGTGCTTCTCCCATATCTTCCTTTTAAAGCAAAAGAAACCCTGCCAATGAGATCCATTTTTATTCCCAGATTTTGTCAGGCTCTCTGAGCATAATGTAGCTCATTCTAGCCACTTGGTGAACACAGCTTTGGCTTTGGACTCAGATCATCTTGGGTGTGAACCTGGTTTTGCCTCAGATAAATGAGATGATGCACAAATGTGCCTTCTGTCCCCAGTTTCCTTATCTGAGGTTGGTGCCCACTTCAAGAGTTGTTGTGAGGATTAAACCATGAAGTTCTGAGTGTTGAGTGGAAGATGGTGACTTTGCATCATGTTACTTGAAAGAAGCATAAGCAAAATTCGATTCTGAAAGACATGTGAAGGGCAGGTATCATTTCCTTGTTCTTCTTCATGTTTATTCTGAATCACCACCCAAAGTTCTTTTCTTTCTTCGGTGATTGGAGAAGACCCTCCGTCCACCGTGTCACACCAAGAGAGGTGCTCCTCTCCTTCTGGCTCTTTGTGGCTGCTCTAGGATGGACTTGTCTCAGTGACTAAACACAAGGTCAAATCAGCCTATGGTCAAGTTCAAGCCTATGGTCTTGAGGTCAAATCCCCAGCTCCCTGCACTGCCTTTCCATTCAGATCATTGGTGGCCACTTTGCAAGGGTGCATCATGAATTGGAGAGTGAGTCTGAAGTTCCAACAAGTCAATGTGAAGGTTATCAGATTCTGTTGGGATAGTTTAGCTTCTGACCTCCAGATTATTCCTGAGGGTAAGAAATAGGTGTTTTCATAATTCCATGATAAATGCTATTCCTTTGCTTGGATTGTTCTTTCTCCCTTCTCCTTTAAAGTTTCAATTTTACGTATTGTTGCTTCCATGAAAACTTCTTCTTCTTATGTTACATTACCATTTCATGGGCTCATATTACTATAACTGGAGTTTTTTTCCCTATTAAGTTTGTGGTACAATGAATGCACCCATTTCTACATCAAGAATGTATAAAATTGGGGGCCCCATATGTTCCTCACCTATATAAAAGTTGGAGAATCAATAATTCAGACCTGTCCAAATTTCCCTTGTTTTCTTTGCTATGAATTTTGTGGTCTCCAGGTAACTTTAAGTGTTTTTTTAGATGGAAAGTGGCCTTACTGGCTTGATATTACCTCAATGTACTCTCTATGGCATAGGGATGCTGGTGGATAAACAGAAGCTGGCCTTGGCAGGTTATGCCCAGTTGCAGGGAAGTCCACAGCTCCAATGGCTGCTGCAGATGTTATGATGATGTGGTATCCTTCAGAGGAACTTTGACTGAATTGGACAAGGTCTTTCCTCTTGTTCTAGTGACATAAGGCAGTGGAGACTGGGGCAGTGGCAGGACAAGACCCAGGGAGACTGTGGTACTGCTTAATTATTTCAAGTCAGAACAGAAACACATATATTCAAGTTTCATCTGCAGAAAACATGAAAGTCTTGGGACTTTGTAGCAAATGATTAGCAGAATGTTTGGGAGAAGCATATATTACAGGGGAGTATGGAAGGACCAAGTGTCATGTGTTCCCCACACTATTCTTTCTCCTTGGGAATGTAGGAAGATACTTTCCAATCTCCATTGCAAATAGGTTGGAGTCATATGATTGAATTTTGGGCAATGAATGTACATGGAAGCCATGGAAACCACTCAAGTGATGCCCTCTAAAAGCTGACCTTCCAGCTCTCTTTTCCTTTCCAAGGCAATGTAGAAGGATATAAGTTCTAGGTGCAGAGTTTCAGGATGGTGGAGTGGAGGAACCCAACTCCCATTGGGTTGTGATGTGGGTGGGAAACTTGTATTAAGTCCCTGAGATATTAGTGTTTATTTCTACCCCAGCGTAGCTTAGCTGACTTAAGATGAGATAAGAAACGTCCCTTGTTTTTAAAGCTATGCCATAGGTAGATCCAGGAATTAAAAAAAAAAAAGGTACATACAGAATGCTCCAAGGAGCTACAGTTTAGGGGGGAAACATCTACTAGGTTAGAGCCAAAAGTAATACAGCTCTAGTGATTAGGTCTGTCACTCTAGGACCACAGACTTGTATCAGGGCACCAGAGTGAGGACTGTTTCTAGCAACTTCTACACTACCAACTCAGAAAAAATCCAATTCCTTGTCTCCTTAGTGATGCTCTCTCTCCTAGGTATTGTCTCACTCTCTCTCTCTCTCACTCTCTCTCTCTCTCTCTCTCTCTTTCAATACAGTCAAACCTTCACCTCCCATATCTGCCTTCACGGGGAAATCACTGGTGAGATGAATGTGACTTGAACTTTGTTCTTCTAAGGGATTCTGACCAATTCATTGTTCCCACCTACGATCCAAAGTAGACTCCAAGTCCTTTTGCTAAAATCATAATTTTGATCTGTAGGTGACTGTCTGTGTATTATAATAATAAGATTGCCTTAGTTACTGGTATGCCTGCCCTGTAGTCTTCTTAAAAAGGGACTACATTTTTGCATCTTTGTCATCCCTGTATATCTAGCACCCAGCAACAATGCTTGACACAAAGCGACTTGTGATCCAGGAAGGAATGAGAAAAGTACTTACCCTCCATGACATGCCCAACAGCATTTTGTTACTTCTTCACCCTGTTGGTGGCGGTGATTTGCCTAGAGTTGGAAGCTACAGTTCTGCCATGTATTTCTAAGAATCTTTCTCTTCAGAGTGACTTTACCTAGGATGACCTCTTTGGGATGGGCATAAGGATATGTCCCATAGGTCCCTTATCCCCATGTCCATGAATTGTAATAAAACAGTTGCCTCATGGCTGGAACAGTTCTCCAATCCTGTTGGCAGCATCCAATGGCTTTGCTGGGCCAGCAGCTGAAATCATACTTGGAGCATGCTTTGCTCATGGAGATTTCATCTCAAATGCCAAGTGCAAGGGTGACTGTCCATTGTACCCAAAATAAACCTGGGCAGTAGCCCTCATAATGTTTTCTCAGCTGAGGAAAATAGCTTAGGAAACATAATTCTGAGGAACTCAGATAGTGAGAGGACATAGAATCATAAGGCTTCAGAGATGAAAGGGGCCATTGAGAGCTTTTTACAATCTTTCCACTTTATAGGTGAGAAAACTGAGGACCAAAGAACAAAGTAACTCATGCAAGATCAAAATAATTGACACCAAAAAAGCCAGGATTAGAATTAAGTTGCTGGAGATCCTGAAGATCTTCATCATCCTAACCTGCTAAAACATCTTTTTTTTAATCATGCATAGGAACCTGAAGTTGGACATAAAGGCAATAACACCTACCATATGCTGTGTTTGACACTTTGAGTTGTCTAATCTTACCTCAAAAGCCCTATTCTCTGTTTTGCAGAGGAGGTAACTGAAGATTGGGGCAGGGTGTCACCCAGCCACTCAGTGTCTCAACAGACTCTGAAATACCTACCTGCCTGTTTCTGGGGCCCAGGATCTTAACCACATTCAATGGCAATCTGGTGGCACTGAGAAATGAATGAGCGTGTTGTGAACCCAAAATTCAAGACCTTCCTAAATGCCAGAGCATGCCCTCAGCCAAATTATGAGACATGAAATTTGTCCTTATGCAGATGGCCACATTCACTCACCCAGCCCACTTCGAGTCTTCTGGAGTGGCTCCTTTTGCTTTAAATGTCCTGTTTCTGGGTACCTGGGTGGCTTAGTCAGTTGAGCTTCTGCCTTCAGCTTGGGTCATGATCACAGGGTCCTGGGATTGAGCCCCCACATTGGGCTCCCTGATCAGTGGGGAGTGTGTTTCTCCCTCTCCCTCTGCCCCTCCTTTATTTATTATTAAAAATATTTAAAATAAATAAATGTTCTGTTTCTAAGTGGTAGGGATTAAAATATAAAAAAGCTCTGACTGAGGATCAAGATACTTAAATTCTGGTTTTAGCACTGCTACCAACTTCCCGTGTGATCCTTATAAAATTACTTCACCTTTATTTCCTTCAATTTCTTTATGCTTTCAAAATAAGAATGTGGAGTGGAACAAATCTTTCTGAAGCCACAGGCAGCCTTGGTAGGGGAGGGTGGATGATCAGTGATGCTTGTTGTAGGTCTATTAAAGGGTTGGTATCATAAATGATCAGGATATGTCATCCACAGACCAGATCCTTTTGAGGTCCCTTCAAGTTTTAATGAAATCCTCCCAGAATTGCGATGAAAGAACTAATCAATAAGTTACCCCTTCCTTCCACTCCGCAAACCTGCAGTCTGTGGAAAAGATCTTTGGCGGGGACTCCCAGGAAATAACGAATCCAGTATTTTTACCAATGGAGAAGCACCCTCTTAACCACAAACCAGAAGAGAACATGATGTCTCCTCTTCTGTTATAGCCTGGAGTGATCCGCAAGTATTTACAGCAGGGAGGGAGAAGGACACTAACGTACCACAGGACTTGGACAATGCTGTTTTTAGGTTTAAAAAGTTAACGACTCATTATAAAATTTATTTGCGGTCTAGGCAATCTCCAGATCCCTATGTAGCTAGGCATAGGGCGAGCTAGATCCAGAGAAGTAAAATACCACCTCATTTCACACACGTTTATTGAGAACCCCCTCTGTGTCATGCGTTATTTTAGGCAGAGAAAATAAACAATGACACAAACAAGACACAGTTCTGGCTTCGTGGAACTTACCAGCTATAGCAGAGATGACAGGCTGTCCATCAGAAATGAATGCTTCCCCTCTGGAGACGAGGGTTGTCCCTGGAAAGGGGCTCTCCTGGCAGAGCCTACTTTTCTCACCCTTAGAGTGAATTCTTGCCAATGAAATGAATGGGAGGGATGGGTATCGCTTCTGAGGCAAAGCGCCTATGGAGCAAAGGGCCTTCTCCACTCTCTTTCTCTCTCTCTCTCTCTCTCCTCATTTGCTGGCTGAACACACTCCCCTGGAGGACTTGGGGACCATGATTCCCTGAATCACATGTGGAAAGCTAACTGCTGACAATTAGCACCTGCATCCCCTTGCTAACATGAGCAGAAAACACACTTTCATTGTAAGTAAGACCATAAGCCACTGAAGTTTCAATTTATTTGTTAAATCAGCCGGGGTTTCCTTAACAAATACACCCAAAGTGTTCATGGAAGATGAATAGACAAGAATTTACAAGTTACTTAATTTTGTGTCATGTAGGAGTCAGTTCCATGTCCTAAGGAAATACAGATTAGATCAGGGAAAACTTTCTCCTGAAAACAGAACAGCCCATAGGAATTAGCTATGGGAACATGTATGACGAGGGTGGAGTTGGAAGGATTCAAGGGAATGGCGGGTGCAAGGAACAAGGTACCTCCTATAAGAAGCAGGGTTCAGTGCTTGTAGCTGAGGTTCAAGTAAGGACTGGGGAGTTGAATGAATGGAGTGGTAAATAGGGACAGATGATGGCATGCTCTAAGGTTTGACTCTGACAGAAAGACAGTGGGGACCAAAGCATGACAGTATTGTCAGATTGCTCTGGATCAGAGAAGGCAAAACTAGAAGGAGGAAATCATGACTATCTGATCCATCATTGTTTCCCATTCTCTAGCTCAATGCCAGCTCCAAAACAAGGAGTGAATATATATTCATTGCCTGATGGATGAACAAATGGGTAGACAATTTAAGAGCCTGTTATACTAGCGCAGATGAAAGATGATGAGACTTAAGCAAAGATAATGGAAGGTAGCTGACGTGGATATAGTTGAGAGATTAGTTAGTGAATGATTGATTGGGCGTGGGAGTACAGGGGGGACTTCCAGTTTGGTTTCACCTGGAAATTGCTACTTGTATATATAATAATTGCCATGTACCAGGGACTGACTGATTTATCTATCTATCTATTTATTTGTTTGTTTATTTATTTATTTATTGTAGAGGGACAGAGTTCGTCTGAGTGGGGGGAGGGGCAGATGAAGAGATCCTTCAAACAGTGTGCCCACTGAGCATGAAGGCTCACGGAGGGTGCGGAGGGGCCCTCGATCTCCTGACCCACAAGATCATGACCTGAGTTGAAACTAAGAGTTGGATGCTTGACTAACTGAGCCACCCAGATGCCCCACCAGGGACTGTTATAAGTGTTTTACACATGATAATTTATTTAATCCTTATAAAAGCTCTATGAGTTAACTCATAAATATCGATAAGAAAAATGAGGCACAGAGGGATTAATCATATACCATGAGTCGCACAGCAAGTTACTACTGGAGCCAGGAGTTGAACAGTCTGGTTTTGGAGTCTATGCTGCCCTGGGTATGAGACTTTTTTTTTTTTAAAGATTTTATACATTTATTTGAGAGAGAGCGAGAGCAAGAGTGAGAGAGAGAGAGAGAGAGAAGCGCACAGAGGGAGAGAGAGAAGCGGACTCCTCACTGAGCAGAGAGCCCAACCCAGGGCTCAATCCTAGAACCCCAAGATCATGACATGAGCTGAAGGCAGATGCTTAACATACTGAGCCTCCCAGACACCCTAGGTGTGATATTTGTATCTGCTATTATAAGACTTAGTAGGAGAATCTGATTTGGGAAGAAGAAAGTGAATTGACATTCAGACTTGTGAAATTTAAGTTGCCTGTGGAACGCGCAAATGGAAATATCAATGAGGCAGGTGGATATTTCCAGTGAAATTGGTGAAGACTGCACCTAGAGTGTAAACTCTGAGAAAATTGGTCACAAAAAGACTGAGTTCATTGCAGTTAGTGTGAAATACAGGATGGAACCAGGTAAGTGTAGACAATCCAAGGTACAAATTTTGTGCAGCATGAAAGATATGACTGGACATTACAGGATGTGCATGAGAAGGAGTAGAGACATTGAAATGGAGTGAAGACAGGGACATATCCCTTAATGGGATCCACCTAAGTGTGCCATCGATCCTAATGAGAGAGGGCCTGAAATTATCAGCAGAGCTATAGTACATTATGCATGTGGATTGATCTCCATGTAAATTCTTTTGGCAATAAATGCTACAGTAAGTATTTCATATACTGGAGCTACTTTTGCTTTTCATTACACATGGTGTGTTTGGGCATTTAAAGTTAATATTTGCAATAGAATGTAGATTAAAGGAACCCTACCATGTTTTGCAAGAGGAGAGAGGTACTCGAACCAAATAAAGAGCAATCGTCCTCATCACACTTTTAGCACTACTTACAGAATAACTGGAACAGGGTTGAGTCCTATTAGAACATTTTGTAAGTCATGTTAGTATTCTGTGTATCTGTTAGTCTAAAACAAGGCCAGGAATACCAACTGAAAAGTACATTGTTGGGAGAAATTAGTAAATTAGTGAATACATTAATAAAAACTTCGAAGTCCCCATAGCATATGCTAAATAAATAACGGTAGTACTTATTTTTCCAGTGTGTATTTTTCTCAGGCTGCTCATGCATAAAGGTACTGCTCTTTTGTCCTGAGCTAAACCCACGCAAGTATTTTGGCCTCTCCTGGCTAGCTTTCGAGCCTTAATTTGTCATAATAATAGTATCAATAATAGTTCCTCGATTGAATGATGCTTTAAATTTAGGGAGTGTTTTGATATCTGTTGCTTATTTACTCCTCACACAACTCAGGGAGAGAAATAAACTCCATTTTATAAGTGAAGGACATGATGCTTAGAGATGGTTTGTTATTAATACTGCCTCAGCTATAACAGTGGTTAAGAAAACAGATTTATTGAGCATTCATCCTGTTCTGGACACTCTGAAAGCATTCCGTATCCTACTTTCTTCCTCCCCCAAATTTTATATTGATTTATTAAAAGGAAAAAAATTATAAGATAAATGTTCGGTCATTGCAAAATGTAAATATTCAAAAGTATAGCATATCCAGGAGATCATCATTCTTCTGAGATTTTTCACAGCCTTTTTAGTTAACAGTAGTAAAATCTCACCTTACAAATTTAACCATGAATAGTCCATTGATTCACTTTCCTTACAGTTTTTCATCATGTAAAAGTGTTTAAACAATTCCTTTAGAAAATGTGCAGCTTTATAACTAGCGAAGAACATAACAGATTTTTTTAAAGTCCTTAAAAAATAAATAAAATAAAATGGTGATGCTTCTTGGAAATTAGTCATCAGCCTGGTGGTTATATTTTGGTATATTTTTACGTTTTGGTAATTTAGATGCATAATTGAAAGCTCATCTTCAAGTTCAAGTGCAATATTTATTTGCAATAACGACTGTTTACAGGGCAAAAGACAAGTGCCTGTAAAATTGACAGTAACAAAATGAGACAAGGGATAGCCCATCAATCCAGTAAAATGTACATTTAAATGGAAAAAATCTTGACGTGTTTTGTCAAAAGTTCTTTGGTTTCATTGCAAAAGAACTTTGCAAGTTATAAAGCTGCGAATTATCTTTATATTTTAATCTTCTTAACAAACCCAGGCACTAGGTATAATTATTATTCCCATGTTAGCTAGGGGAAAGCAAAGGCACAGATAGGTGAAAGAGCCACCAGAGGACCCAGGAGCAGGTCTTGGAATGACACTTCCACCCAAGTCCTCCGGCCCCTGCTCCTGCCTACTGCTCTTTCACCTACTCTTCACATGCAGCCTCGTCTAAGCCAGATCGTGCTTCTGAACTGGGAAGTTTCCCAACATGCACAAATTGCTGTTTATGCGTGCTGTTCAAGACAAACCATTGCCTGGTAGCTGCCCTTTTCTCCAGTGGCTTATCTTGAGACTGACCGGGAGGTGGACACTGTGCTCGTATGCGCAATTCCCAGCTCATTCCTTCTTGGTGAACTTTATTTCTTATTTTGGGGCCCAGGAGGGTGAAGATTGCCCAAGAATATGCTAGGGTTTATTTGAGGCAAACTCTGGAAAAGAGTACATTTTGTCCTTTCTTCCTTTATTCTCCTTCAGTGACTACCTCTTTGCTGGTATTACTCAAAGTCCCCAGCTTTATTACCACCTAAAATACTTCTACTGAACTTCTTTTGTGTGCATGGATCTATATTCTCTGTTGTACACATAAAGATAAATAATATACTTTTTATTGGTAGGCTCAGGACCATAAACAGGTAGGAACAGAGTGGCATGATAACTGCTATTAAATTATTCTTCAAGGTAGAGAGAAGCACAAAGCATGGAGTGATCAACTACTTCTTAAGAGTAAGTGTCTGATGGTTTCAGGTAAGCTTCCCAGGGTTAGAGCAAGTTGAGATAGTTTTTGGAGGACATAAGATTCACTGGACTGGGTTTGGAGGTCAGGTTGAATAAGAGGCAGAAGACTCAGTCTCTCTGGAGGTGCAGAGGTCTCAATTACCAGAGCACATGCTGGAAACTGTGAGTGGTCCTCTATGTCTGGGGCAGAGTCCATGAGTTGGAGAGAAATGGGAGGCGAAGCTGGAGAGACAGGACACAGACAGATTACAGAGGCCTTGTATATCATACTAAACCTTTTGTGCTTTCTCTTGTTCTGACCGAGAAAAACCAACAAAAGATTTTAATCAGGGTGACAGCATTATGAAATTTTTGTTCTGTGAGTTCATTCTGATGGCTAGTTGGGAATTAAGATCTCATGGGGAAGATTTTGGAGACACAGATTGAAGGTGGAGCCAAAGGTAAGGATAATGAGGGCCTCAATTAATGCAGATGCTGTGGAAAAGGAAGACAAGTGTTCTGAGACTTACTTATAAGAGACTTATAAGAATCAAGGTGGGAACTTTGACCATAAGGCTGCTAAGGGTTCTGATGTGAAAAAAATCTCATGGATGGTGATACTATTCACCAAGAGAGGGATTCCGGACCTACCAGGTTTGACAAAGGGTTAAAATAAACAAGTTTGTTTTGAATGTGCTCTCATTTGAATTTTTTTTAAAAAATATTTTTTAAAATATTTATTTATTTATTTATTTATTTATTTATTTATTTATTATCAGAGAAAGAGAGAGAGAGCACAAGCAGGGAGAGTGGCAGACAAAGGGAGAAGCAGGCTCCCCAAGTTCTAACAGGACATCTAAGTAGAGATAATGAATGCAGAGTCAAAAATACAGTGCTTAGGCAAACTGGTGCTTAGGAAAGCAGTCTAGAGCTAGAGATTGGGAAGTTACGAGCACACAAGTGGTCATTAGAGATTGTTTTTATAAAAAAATAAAATAAAAATAAATAAAAATATAAAAGGAGAGAGAGCCTTCATTCTCTAGGCCACCATTTAAGGGTGAAGAAAGCACAAGGATATAGAGAAATAGTTTCCTGCAAGTTTAAGAGAAACTGGGAGAGAAAGCTTTCACAGAAGACAAGAGAAGAAAGCATCTTTAAGGAGTTAAATGTCATCAGACCAGCAAGGAATAAGATAAGGAGTGAAAAGGGTCAGTTGGCTGGAGCAGTTAGAAGGTCATAGAGCCCCTGGAAGAGAAGTTCTGTGAATTGATAAGGCCCAGAGCCAAATAGTAGTAGGTTAGGGAGTAAATGAAGGTTGAGCAAGTGTTGGGAGTAAATGCAGACCACGGTTTACAAAGCTGAGGAAAGGGAGTTAAGTGACTTTCCTGAAGATCATAAGGCTCCTAAGTGGTAATACCAGGACTTCATATCAAATGACCTGATATATTAAATTGTCTTCCGGGGACTCTCTCTCTCACTCATTCATTCCTTTATTTATTTAAGTATGTACTGGTCCTCTACTCTCTTTTAGACTCCTGGGAGTTAGCACCTTTAGATATTACATCATCCAAAGCAAGTTATGGATGATTATCAAGAAGAGTGAAGGACCTAAGACTTTACTTGCAAGCTAACAAGTTAGGATGCCCATTTCATGGATGCTGGCAGAAGACAGAAGACTCCTGGGTCAGAGACAGAGGACAGTTGATTACTTACAGCAATTATAGTGACCAGAGTAATTAGAGTAATATCATTTTCTTAAGCCAATTCCCTGAGCCTTAATTCCCAAAATGTGCCACCAACAGAGCTACGTGATGCCTGTACTTATAGTAGGCAGTATTAACAGGAGAGGAATATTGAGTTTAAGGAATTTAGATCTTTTATAATCAGCAGTAAGAATGCCTAACCTTTGCCCCAGAGAGAGAGACTTTAACTCTATTATACTGGACAGTAAACAAACCTACCTTCTGCTCTGAAGGAAGGCACTATCTCTTATTTCCAAAGCTGTTTGCTATACGACTATCCTTGAAAAAACAGTCCAGAACAAAGGAGGGAATGCCTTGCTCACAACATGTGTAAAAGTGCAAGAAATCTGTGGGAAGTTGTCTCCTAAGAGAGATGTAGCACAGATTATATATTTTCTACCCAATATTCATTTTCTTCCACCAAATGATAGAAAATTGAATATGTGCCAGGCAGCAATGTACGTAATTAAAGACTATGTGATAGCTGGAGTCCTAGCAGCCTTCTTGTGACCATGAAGATTGTAGCTACATACCAGAAAGGGTAAAGTAGATGGACAGAAGGAGTCTAGCTCTCTGATAGCAGTTATGGGCTGCCTATCTCTGGGTGTTATGTGAATGGATAAACCTTTATGTGTTTATGCAATTATATTGGGCTCTGTTATTAGCAACCATAGCTGCTATTAGTTACTGAATGCAATTACAAACTAATATGGATGAGGGAAAGAATTGATAGTAGAGCTCCAAGATAATTAGGAGACTGTAATTGTAGTCTTCATTTTACGACTAATTTACCATGTTAACTTGAGCATGCCAGTTGATCGCTATGAACTTCATATTTCTCAGCTAATCATTAAGTACTTCTTAGTTCTAATACTTTTTGGTCCTCAATTCTTCAAATATCCTTCCTTTTTAATCTTTCAAAACTCAATTATTGGGGCACAGGAGTGGCTCAGTCAGTTAAGCAACTGACTCTTGGTTTCACCTCAGGTCATGATCTCAGGGTCATGAGATCAAACCCCACATTGGGCTCCATGCTTAGCATGGAGTCTGCTTGGGACTCTCTCTCCCTCTCCCTCTGCCCCCCCATCAAATAAATAAATCAATATTATTTTTAAAACCTCAATTGTTCAGTATTCTATTCTTTTTGGACAGGTGCCCATCTGAAAAGTAACTGGATGAAAAGAATCAGATAGTAGCTTGATTTGCTGCTTCCCTTTCCCAACACCTGCATATGTATACTTTGGAGATGTCTTAACCTAGGGGTGTGACTTTCTAATGGATTTCTAGGCATCTTTAAGCTTGGTAGGGCAGGAACTTCGATAGAAATCTCTTGAAATAATACAGTCTGCCTCCTATAATTTCTGTACTGCTAGTACTTAGCACAGAGCCTGATATGAAATAGGTCCCTTATAAACACTTTTGAATGAATAAACAAACACCCTCATTCTAGAGAATAGGAAATTAAGGGCCAGAAATAGGTGGAGAATAACATTCTTTGGTCATATCTGCTAAACTGGTGTCTCCAGTGCCATGCAATGGGCTCAAAATTTTCATATGAAATAAATCCTTGATAATCTAAAATAGAAGAGGTCAGAAAGAAAAAAAATGATATTTGAGTTAAATGGCTTCTGATTATCATTTTTTTCTTTCTTAAAGAACAGTAAGGTCATTTGTTCATTGGAAACATAGCTGTCAGTTTAAATTATGCCCTCGTTTGAATAAATTGATATTGGATAATGAGATTTCACTGAATGACTACATGTACTTTTTTCTCTGGGCTAAATAATTCCAATTCCTCTAACCTTTTCTCATGAACTGTATTTTCTCAGCTCTTAATCACTCTCTTTGTTCTCCCATGAGATTGAATAAAAATGTTATCCAGCAACAAATATCATAGAATGATTTTTACATGAACATTAGCCTTATGCTCACCTTTAATCATGCCATTGGTGACACTGGTGTCAGATTTTGTCTTTTACAATATACTAGAATGCTTTTCTATCTTACTAATGTCTAGAATTGCCTCTAAGCTGATATTAATCTGTGGTTCCCTGATGCTAGCTATCAGTATTTTGCCAAGCATCTAAATAATTAATATCAAGAAAACAAAACAGCAAGTTGGCATATGGGATTTTCTCATTTTCAATCTGGATATTTCATTTTTCCACTCATGAATCCATCCATCAATTCATTCAACTAGCATGTGTTATTGCCATACTCTGTGACAAGCTTTGTGCTAAGTGCTAACATAGAGATGAAGGAGAACCCAGAAAACCCATAGCATCAAGGGTTAATACCTATTACAAGTGAACAGTTATAATACAGCATAGCCAATGCAAAAATATCAATACAGGATGCTATAGGAACACACAGGCACCCTAATGCAATTGGGTTCAGATGTCTTGATAAACGAGAGTAACCAGGCAAAAAAAAAAAGAAGGTGGGACAATGCTAAAGTAGGTAATACTAACCTATATTATAAATTAGTTATGACTAAAGGATTATAGGATTGAAGGAGATCATTTTATTTATGCTTTTGCCATGACACAAGACTATGGTTGATGTAGAGAGCCTTTCCTGTATCAGGTACCATGGTAGGTTCTGGGATTAGAGCAGAGAATAAACTAAATATGGTGGGAGTTTGATTTCTAGGGGAGGAAACAGGCAAATGAACTGATGGTTAAAATTAGAGTGACCTAGGGCGCCTGGGTGGCTCAGTGGGTTAAAGCCTCTGCCTTCGGCTCAGGTCATGATCTCAGGGTCCTGGGATCAAGGCCCATATCGGGCTCCCTGCTCGGCAGGGAGCCTGCTTCCCCCTTTCTCTCTGCCTGCCTCTGCCTACTTGTGATCTCTCTCTCTGTCAAATGAATAGGTGGAATCTTTAAAAAAAAAATAAAATTAGAGTGACCTAGTTCTTTTTAGAACCTTCTTGTTTATTGCCATTATCTTGTCTCAATTATTAACTGTGCCCCCTTGCACTCTCAAGAGTATCCTGGTTTGAATGATGAAATTTTATATGGTCATCCTTGCCATAGGACAAGGTGATAATCTCCCCTCGAGGTAGTTTAAGGTGTGTTGGAAGTCCGGAGAGAAGAATACCAAGAACAAGCTTCTTCTTCTTCTTCCTCTTTTTTCTTTAATTATTATTTGCCCCAGGGGTACAGGTCTGTGAATCATCAGGCTTACACCTTTCACAGCACTCACCATGTCCATAAACCCTCCCCCATGTCCATAACCCATCCACCCTATCCCTCCCCTTCCACCCCCCAGTAACCCTCAGTTTAAGAACAAGCTTCTAGTCTAGTCAATGGACTAATACACTGACAGTATAGATGACCTATTCCTAGAAATTTGCAAAGATGGTGATGAAGTAAACTCCCTATCAGATAAGAAATACTGGAAAAAAGGATCCAGGTAGCTGTTTAAATAGCCTGGTCCAAGCAAGTGTTGATAACTCTGTTACACACATTTAGAAAGAAGATGTAAATGAAACATCAAGTTATGTGCATGAAAGCCAGTTTTTCTCACGTGCAATAAAGAGACATGTACAATAAATAGTGTGTGCTTTTGGAGGGGTAACAAGATCAATTACTTCACAAGATTAAGCAGGTTTGAAAGGCTATCAAAATGAATCCTGAAGCTAACCAAATGAAGCCATCTAAGAATTTCTTGCAGGTCCAAGTAAAATGCTTATGCATGTTTGGAAAGATATAGATGCACATCTAATCATCAAAGTATTATTTTTTTCCCATTAAACAAATTTATATACCTTAAAGAAAGAAACAGGAGCACTTAGGGATGGCTGGATGGTTTAGTTAAGTTAACCATCTGCCTTTGGCTCAGGCCGTGGTCCTGGAGTGATGAGAAGGAGAGCCGGCTCCTGGCTCAGCTGGGAGTCTGCTTCTCCCTCTGCCTCTCACCCTGCCATACTCTCTCTCTCTCTCTCAAATAGATTTAAAAAAAAGAAGAAGAATAAAAACGGAAAAAGGAACACTTCAACTCAAAATGCAAAACGTGCTTTGAGAACGGGCTGAATTAACAACTTCCTGAGTAAAAATGACCCCTTTTCTTGTATGTGTGAGGTTGGAGGAGGAGTTCTTTGATCTGACTGTCATCTAGCCAGGAGACCCCAGCAAGCTAAAGGGGAGGGGGGCTGAAGAGACATCTATTGTCATTTATGCATGTATTATTCTCAATTGCCTGTAGCTATAGGTCCAGCTGAAAAGAAAGAAGGATAGGCTCTGAGAAAGGCTTTTGAAGGGTCAGGATTAGAAAAAAGAAGCAAAGGAGAAAGCTATTTTTAGCACCCCTACAGGCCTTGGGCTGAGAGCTTTACATATGTACGTCCTTGACTCCAGCAATGATCCAAGGATAGATTTGACTATGGGAAGCTATGGTTTGGGAAGCTTCAGTGATTGGTCCAAATGTAGGCCACATCATTGATGGTGCTTCATTGAAAGCCCTGTTTAGCTAAACTCCAATGACTTGTTTTTTTAATTCATTCTTCAAGGCATATCTTAGGTCTAAAAAAATGGCTACTTTCTGGTATGTGAAGTTGTTTAAAGGAGAGGAGATTCCAAGTGGAGAGACTGGCATGAATTCAGGTGTTATTTTAGTGAAGGACAGAGCATGTTTATAAAATGTGTACCCCAGAATCTTCGATCATGACCTGAAGTAGCCAAGAATACAGCACAAACTTTCTAGCAGGAGAACAAAAAAAGAATAGAAACAAAGAAACAAACAAACAAACACCAATGAAATTAAACAGAGATGATCATGTTCTCTGTAAAAGAATACACAGAAAATCATGAGCCCTGTATCAAACTTCTTGGTTGCAACCAACAAGAACCACTTTTGGTTAACTGAAGCAAATGAGGAATGACATGCCGAAGAATCAGGTTTCAGGAAATGCAAGAACCCAGGCGGGTCCTGGAGTGAAGGAAGCAAACACTGACAGTTTCTTCTGGAAGCTTCTATCAGCATAAAGATTCAAATGGCAAGAAGGGAGTATCTGAAAGATCCCGTTCATTTCCAAGAACAAAGGAGGTATTTTCCCAGAAGAAAAACTACCTTACAAATTACATGGTATCACCCCCCAAAAATATTGCATTTAATTATCACCACTATGGCTCTAATGCTCTCCCCCTATACATAAGTTTTCTAGGGCTACCATGACAAGATGCCAACGTGGGTAGTGTAAAATAACAGATTTTTTTTCTCTCTCAAAATTTTAGAAGTTAGATGTCTGAAGTTAATGTGTCTTTAGGGTCATGCTCCCTCTAAAGGCTCTGAAGAAAAGTACTTCATGCCTCTTCCTAGTTTCTGGTGGCTTAAGCAATTCTTTTCATTTCTTGGATTATCAGTGCATTGTTCCAACATCTGACTCCACAATCACATAGCCTTCTTCTCCAGGTGTCTTTGTGGGCTCTTCTCTTCTTACAAAGACACAAGTGATTGAGTTTAGTGCCCACCTTTACCCAGTATGATCTCACCTAAACTAATTACATCTGCAAGGAACTTATTTCCAAATAAGGTCACACAATGGAGTTCTAGGTAGCTATGAATTTGGGGGCCATGAATTTTGTAGAGCCACTACACCCTGTCTCTCCTTGAAACCACGTGGCTCTTTGTATCAGAAACCAACTACAACTACACTGACCTCTAATTGATGACTTAAATGTGTCTTTCTATGGGTCCAAGAGCCTTTAAGAGTATGGACACTGTCATGTTCATATTCATTTACTCCTTATGTAGCACAGTGCTTGTCTATTTCAGGCACAGAATCAGTTTATTGAATGAATGAATATATAAATGAATACATAACTAATAGGACACACAAGGAAGAAAAAAACTACTGGGAACTCATAATGACACTTGGCATGGAGCCTTACACAAGATTATAGAGCCCCATGGCCCTGTCCTACACCAGAGAAACACTATTGCAGCAACAGCAAATAAAATCATGTTTCCTGTCCCCCAGGCACATTTATAATGAATTGAATACTGAGAAAATTGACATTGCTTCCACTTTGATTCCTACAAGTTCTCACATAAAATAGACAATTTGCAGCTTCCATGTATTTTCCTTATATTTCTCATCCAATTTGCCTTTTCATAGTGTGATTACATCATGCAATCCTGTTTATCTCCTCCTTGCCTTGGCCAACTTCCTTTACATTCACACCCATGGCAGATGAGTTTTGCTTTTCCTTCAAGGATTTTATTTTTATACCCTGCTTGTCTGCACTTAATTTACATCTTCTCCTCCAGCTTCAAAGGTTTGCCAAGGCTGTGACTTCACCTCCTCAACAGTGGTCACTTTCTTCTTTGAAGCTGAGTTTTCACTGGAAGAGAGATGCTGTGTCTTTTGGCTCCTTCTCTTCATCCATGCTGTCAGAAGATGAGGGTAAACCACACATGCCCTAAGGATTTGAAGGGATAAGCCTGATACTTTCTGGATGTGAGGAAACAGTCTGCTTCCCTGCTATGATTTGAAAAAAGACAGAAAAATGATTCTACGTTTAGGTGAAATCTCCAGAGATTCTGTTCCTTAGGCATTGTTACGCCATGGGCCTGTTTGGGGGCATAAGCAGGCACACGGCCCAGCCCACAAATCACCTGGGGAGGCAGGAGGTGGGTTGTCTTTCACTGTTGACCCCCAATTCCCACGACATAAGCTTCCTCCTTTGCTGAGCCTGTCCTGATCGCACTTTGAGTTTACAATATACGATTTGTTTTTCATCCTGTTCCATGTCCTTGGAGAGAGTTCGCTTTGATAACTGTGCCAGGAACTAATTGTGAGGAGAACCAATTGTACTGGAGGATGAAGTCCATGGAGGCCAGAGGTCCTCAGCATCCTGAAGAGAAGGGAGGTGCCATAAGTGGATATGATTCCAGGGAAGATTCCAGACTTTCTTTTCTTGAGAACTCTCAGGGTGGGACACCCAACTCTTCCACTGGAATTGCTGAATCTGATGTTTGGAAAGGGGACAGAGGACTCATGCAGCTCAAGCTCCTCAAGAATGTGAGTTTCTTGGGCTCTAAGGTTCATGCTGTGTCCCAAATCACTGGGTGCTATAGAAGAGAAGCAGCTTAGGGTCAGATCAACTGGTGTCAGAATCTTAGCTCTGTCCCTGATGGGGTTACTTAGGCTAATTAATATTGTTAATATTGGCAAGTATGTATTGAACAGATACTATGGGCAATGCACTGGGATAAGTGCTTTACCCTTAACAGGGTATTTCATCTTAGTAACAGTTCTATAAATAGATATTATTGTTGTTATTATTTTATTATTATTATCATTTTTATTTTTTACAAACTAAAACACAAATGCATGAGTCCAGGCATGGCTCCTAAGGTTATGGAAGTAGTAAAGAAAAGAATCAAGTCTTAGGGCAAGGTTCATGTGCTGAACAGCAATGAAATACTGTAAATAACTATACCTTGGTAAGACTTGTTTCCTTATCTAGAAAATGAGGACAAGAATCCTACTTACAGATTAATAGAATTATATAAAATTGTGCTGGACTATGAATGTGACTCATCAGTTATCTAGAACATAGGTTTTTGACTTGATTGTCAGTACTCTTCTCTTTCTTCCCTTCTCTCTCCTGGACACCACACACTTAAAATCTCACTTGGAGAGACTGGACAAAAGACTTTGTTTGTTCTGCATTAGCTGGTGAGGACTGCTTGGTGATTTGGACTAGGAGTTCCATGGGGCTGACTTGCCCATTCCCAGACAGCCCCATGAGAACAAAAGCTTGGAGGAGACTGCACAAAACTGCCAAATCTCACTTTCTCCTCTCCGTACATCCTGCTTAGCCCACAGCCTGATGTGTGCTGGCCAGAGGAGGCTCCCTTTTGCTCCCTGTTTCACAACATCTGGATGAAATGTGGTTCAAAAGGGCACCAACTGAGAGTTACACAACAGCCCCCCACCCCACCCCCACTCCCAGCCCATTCAGGATTAAGAAAGGAAAGCATCCTCTAGCTCCTCTGTGGCCCAGTTGGGGAATCCAACCAACCACTCATCCCCTTGGAATTCCCAGTGGGAAATTCTAACCTGAGCCTTCTGCAGCCTTACACTCTAGGGAGCCGTTATTAGGCTTGCTTCGTGAATTCTCACAAAGCCCCCGACTTTATACACAGGAAACTGGGACTCAGCAAGACTCAGTCACTCAAAGTCACGCAGGAAGGATTCAAACCAAATCTGTTTGATCTCAAAGCCCTCTTCCTCCACTGTCCATTGTTACATCAGGCTGGCAGTCCAGGTAACAATATTTAGAAGAACCATTCATTCATTCATTTACAGATATTTATTGAGAGTCTATGATGTGCCAGATATAGGCGATAGGGATATAGCTGTGGAAAAATGTAAGTTTTCTCTTTTGACACAGAGCTTTTAATTGAATCAAGTGGGAAACAAACAATAAACATACATGTAAGCATATGAAGTGCCAGGTAAATGTAAGTGCCATGAAAAAAATAAAAGTAAAGCTGAAGAAGTCTTCTCTGTTAAGGTGGATAAAGTAGGAAAGCGATTTGTGTAGATATTGGGGAGGAACATTCCAGAAAGTGGAAACAGAAAGTTCCACATGCCCGAGGCAGGAATGTGCATGGCATGTCTGAAGAAGAGCGTGGAAGCTCATGTGGCTGGTCAGAGTAAGTCGCATCACAGATGAGTCTTGCAGGGCAGGGATCCTGTGTTTTTCTGAGAGAGATGGACCAGGGGTAATCTTCAGCAAGTCACTTCATTCTCAGTACCAAAAAGTGGATCTCTGGGACTCCGCAGGAACATCCCAATCCTGCCTGCACAGCAGATCCCCTATGCACCCAGCTGAAGATAGAACTGCCTGGGTCCCATTCCAAGAGACCTTGATTCAGTAGGTCTGGGGCCGGGGCTCCATTGGAGATACACAGATTAAATGGGCAGCTACTTCCCTAGATCCATTCTGGGATTTTCCTAATTTACCCCTCTATTCATGATCTGAAATCTCTATGGGGGGAAAGGGCTGTAAATGCAATCTGGAATATAAGCAGGTGTGAAAAGGTTTCTGTTATTGTTATCTGTGGAAGCAATTACAGCATGATCTCATTACTCCCCTCTCTCATCACTGCTTCCTTTCTTTCTCTGAACATGAGGAAGAGATTAAATAGCTAAAGGGAGAAAATTACTACATTCTAATGCAAAAGGCTTTTGGATCAAACCCACTATTTCTCTGTGTACATTCTGATGGCCTGCAAATTGACCCGCTCAGACTGGAAACTCATGTTCTATCTAAATAATCTGCTTGATATTCTGTAACATTACTCCAATTACTCATCCTTTCAATAAATTTAATCTGTTGATTTGGATGCCTTATTCTATTTCACACTCTCTCTTGCTCAAGAAAAGCCTCAGTGGTCTCATAATGAAAGTGAAATAGACTTAAAATAGACACAGGGAATTTTATCCACCCCCCACTCCTTTATAACAAACCCAGACAAGATAAAAAGCATGAACAATTGCTATATTTTTAGGTGAATGAATTTTGAACTTGAGAATTGACACAGATAATTTTGCCTATAAATCCATGTGCTGTGTTCTAGATTAGGAGAATGCATTTTACAATATGCAATCATAGGTGGAAACTATGATGCCCAATCTTCTAGAGGACCAATTTAGACCCTAGATTTCTCTGGCACTAGCTCAACAAACTGTCCATAAAGGACCAGAAGTAAATAGTTTGGTTTTTGGAACGTATGGCCTCTGTTGCAGCTACTGAGTTCTGCCACTGCAGCACAGAAGTAGCTATAGATGAAATGTAAACAGCTGGTGGGCCAGATTTGGCTGGCAAGCTGTAGTTTACCAAATTCTGATGAGTCTAACTCCCCTTTTTGTTTGTTTGTTTTTTCCTTTTCATTTTAGATTATGCCATTGAAACCTGGAAACAATATTGACTTCAACTTGTGGCAGAGCTGAGAAGAAAACCAAGGTCTCTTGACCCTCAGATCAATATTCTTCTGACTCCACCAGGCTCCCCTCTCTTGGGTGTTCATGTTGATATCCAGCCCATATACTCCATCTTCAAATGTAGAACCAGGAGTGAGTCGAGTGCAGGCTAGTTAGATTTAGATTTGGGTATGAGTCCACCACAGTGAGCTTTGTAGCTGTTGCCTATCTGTCTTTTCTTCTGGTTGTGGGGCTATGAAAGGCACTTCTCACCGTAATCTCTTTTAAAGGGACATTTATACATTCTGCAACCATAGCACGTAAGAACCAAGACACTAAAGGAACGGAGAGTAAAGTTTTTGTGGCCAGCAGTGAAGACAATATCAGTGTTAGCAGATCTACAGATGCAATTCCATTTCCATTTCTTTCGGAAATAACCTGCCCTCTTAGAAAACTTCCTACTTGCTTTCCTTTGAGGATAACTTGTACTCAGATAGCACCATCAATTCCAGCTAAAATTTCTCTTTCTGGGGCCTAAAATTCCATTCATTTTATTTATTTATTTGTTTGTTTGTTTGTTTGTTTGTTTTTGAGAAGTGAGATAAAAGAAAGTAGATAGCTTATCTTGATGGAATAAGAAGTTCCAAACTCCAACTTCCTGTGGATCCTGCAAACTTACTCCAAAATTTTGGGTACATTTTTGTTTTCTTATAGTGTTTTATCTTCCTCTTTTCCACTTTCTTGCAATAACAAGGTAACAAAAGAACAAAACTTACATTTGTTCCTTATTGTATTCTTTCCTATAGGAATCCCCCGTATTCAATTGACTTTTGACCAGAGTGAAGAGTTCTGGAGTTTGCTGTGAAATTGTCACTTTCTGTTTATTAATGAAGGTTGAAGGACAATAGTCCTTCCAGCTAATTACAACTTTCTCTACCCTATGATACTAACTCCTCAACAATGATTCCAGTGTTATTTTATGCTCCTTTGCCTGAATTATAATGACCACACCCATGTTTTAAGCTAAACCTCAGATCCTTCAATGGTTTATCTCCTATTCATTTCAGGTATAAAATTGAAAAAAAATGACAATGTGGACATTTGTGGAATATTCTGGACAAAATAATATGTTTAGTTGCCACTTTTATTGTTTTATTTTCAGCATTTTTCCCCCAGGCTATTTTATTTTATGCCAGTTGTCTGGATACTGGAATAAAAAAAAAAACAACAAAACTTCAATAGGTTTCCAGTATCTGGTTATCAGACTTCCTATTTCTTATGTTCTAGGAGTAAAATGATTTAAAAGCGTTTGAAGGGAAATATAGCCCTGCCCTTTTAAAGATCAAAAGCCATTTGTATCAGCAAAAAATCAGGTTGTAAAAATCCCATAAGACGAAAGTTATAGTCAAAAAATCATCTTAAATAATTCTATGCAAAATAAATTCTACCCAACAAAATAGTTCAAGGGAGGAAATAATGTCAACCTCTGATTTTCTACAAACCTTTAGGAAACTGAAGAGAGAATTAGAATAACTATTGCAAAGGCATCAGAGATGAACTGTGCTACTAGAAACTGTCCTTCTCTAGCCACCCTCACCATGAAAGAACCAGCTGGGACCATGGGTAAGATAACTAAGGTAAAATAAAAATATATTTTGGTTGTATATTTCTATCACTGGACTTCATAAGAACTTACCCTAACAAAGAAATTGAATGGCTATCAGGGTTGCCTTAGAAATATTAAGGCGTTTCAATGTTTGTGCCAATTCCTATCCCAATTTTTGACAAGTTGAATGACCGATTGCTTGATCGCCTATTGTGTGCCAGATATTATGTGAGGCACTAAAATGGTAGTGTCTGTTTTATGGGTCAATATCAGTGCCACTAGCATTTGACTTTGTTGTAGTTACTCACATGAAGTTATCTTTCCAACATCCCAAGGGCCTCCTTACTTCTCCCTACGTTATTCATTTCTGTGGTTATAACCATTCTGTGGACAATAAAATATACAAATGCCTTATTTCCATAACAGTTGCTCTTAGTGTTATGCTTGGTAAGCTTACTTTCTCTTATTCTTCAACCCTCAGTCTATATCTGTCTATAACCCACTCTAGGATTGATGACATGTCGGCACTAGTAATACAGGATGAGTGAAGAATGGAACCCTTTGCTCTAGCTGGAGAAACATACATATGAGCGAAGAAATGTTGTATATTGTGACAAATACTTCAGTAAAATGCAAGAGTCATTTGGGAAGAATTTCACAGCACCATAGTGGATGACATTCTTCCCATAAGTGAACTTGATTTGAATCTTGTAAGTAAATGGGGGAAGTGAACAAAATGAATGCTCGGCTCTCATGTGGTTTACAGTCCAGTGGGAGTGAGATTATAAGAAGCAAATACAGATATAGTTACAGAGTTATTACAAATAAAAGACTAGAGAATTTGGGGGGGGGTTAGTGGAGTTGTCAGGAAGACCTTCCTGAGAAGGAGAAATTTGAAAAGAAGTTTCTGAAAGAAGTGAAGAAACAAACACTGTAATAGAATTTTCTGGACAGAGCTGATAGCACATTGTATTATCTAAAGCAGTACACTCGCTTAGGGTAGCATTGTAAGAGGAGCAGCAGGTTGGAGGGTAATGCATTTTCAGAAGATGTCATTTGCCTCCCTTCAGGATCCTTTGCCTTTAGGTCCCAGTCATGAATCCTTGCTCTCTTTTCTGAGGGTCTAGAATATTCTCTTGGCTTATTTTTAACTTTTTGAAATCCTAAAGACACAAGGTTGTGGACAAGAAACACCAGGCATTTGAAGGGTCTTGATGCTTCACTTTTGTTTCCTATATGGTTTTTCGCTTTATTTCTTTAAAAAAAAATGTCCTACAGAGGCTGTTTATTACACTGTAGCAGTCAGCATGCACCAAGCAGAATTGCTTTTCATAATAAACCTATTCATCTTCTGGCATGTCAGAAATTTCTCAAATTGATACTTATAATAAATATGATTAATACCATATTGTATTTCAGTTGTTGCTGTAAAATAATTGGGAACAAATATCGTATTATGATGTTGACAGTGTTGGGTCGGTTAGTGCCAAACGGCGGGAGCAGCCAACTGTATTTCATTAACAACCACATTGCTACAATGCTATTAAGTTTTTCATAATCCTTTTACTCAGGGTTGATCATTCACTCTGTTAAACAAATTCTTGCAACAATCACACTGGAAGTAAATCTGCCAGTGACAATCTAAGTAAGATGGGCTCCCATGGGGATGTTAGGTGGCCTGCCTGTGAAATATGCTAGTCAGGTATTGCAATGTTGGGTTTAGGATTAAGAACAATCAAGGGACATAAAAAAGGGGTCAAGGCCAATATAAGTGTAAACCAGGACTTGCTTTG
>LNAC01000112.1:447654-479528 GCA_002007465.1 Ailurus styani | reverse complement strand
GGGGGGTGGAGGGGAGGCAGGGAGCAGGACTGGGAGAAAGGGGCATGATTTTAATAGGGTGGTAAGATTCCTCATGATCCCACAGCCTTCTCTAAGCTTACCTGCTTCTCTTTTAGGCAGAGGGAGAGTTAGTTCCATTTCAACATAATTAATACTATGCCATAAGAAAGTACAGAGGAACCAGCAATGGTGTCCCAAGGCATGAAGACAGACACTTAAAGTAGGTCTTTTAGGATGAATAAGACTGAGCCGGAGAAAGTTTTGGAAAGCATTTGAGTCAAAGGAAAGCATGCAACTTTGGATACAGAGGTTAACATAGTGTACGTAGTTAATATTCCTTCTCTTCTTTCCTCTTTCTTTCCCTTCCATTCTCCCATGATCAAGTCCTCATCCTGCCCTGCCTCCATCAGCTACTATCTTTGTCTTCCTCCTTCCAGAAAATGTCTAAGTTTTTTTTTAGCTCAAGCTGTTATCACTTCCTTCCTATCCATGGCAAAACAAATTACTATACCTTGGCTACTAATGTACTTCTACCACTTCCTGTTTTCCCGACTCTTCAAGAGCCTTCTACTTTCTTTCATTGCCCTTCCTCGGCTCTAGGGTTCACGTTGCCATCCGTAAGCTCAGGATTCTATGCTGACAGTAATATTCCAGAATGTTGCAGTTCCTAGAAGCACTTTCTTCTATCAGAAATCTCTCTGTTGTTGGATGGTAATAGAACGTGTAATTCCTACCCTATTTTTCCCATAATGTTCAGAGAGATATCAGAGCTTCTACAAGTTCACCCAAGTGAGGAGGGGCAGAACCAGCACTTAAATACAGATTAAAACATCCAAGTCCAGTTCACTTCCAACTATACCATACTATCTCAAAATATTGTTGGCCTAGATATAAGCAACACTACACCAAGAACACCATCTCCATGACAAAGACCCCACACTATCTAGAGCCTGCAAATGGCTTCAGATGTATTTGTTAAACTTTGAACTTTGTATCATTTTAAATTTTGTTATTTTATTTGCAGAAGTGGAAACAGCTGGCTTTACTAAACCCTTGGGCCCTTTCACTTTCCTATGAAGGTCTCCACCATATGTAGCTGTTCTCTCTTGAATAAGTGTTGCAAGGTTGAGTTATGTGCCTCCTAATGATGTCACCCAGGAGGGGAAATCTGGCTTCTCAGCTCAGTTTGTTCTCTTACCAAGTGATTGCATGAAGTTGCTCCCCAAAATATAGTTCTGTCTCCACTGACTCCTACCGGGAGGGGCCCAGTTGGATGCAGTGTCTCGATCTGGGCAGCTTTCTTAACCTCTGCATGTGGGGTGGCATCCCTTGCGATTGGGTGGGATGTTGCTGTACATTCCGTTTCAAATGCTCTGGCTCATGCTTGTTCAGGATATGCTCCCCCATGTCAGGGTCTGCCTGCGGTTTCCTCAAGAACTACTTGGATATACAACACACTCTTGGATCCAGCACTGCTGAGACCCTAAGGAAACTCTGAAACTTTAGCCTGAGGCCTCTCCACTGTTGTTTGCATTTTGGAAAATGCCAATTTGCCGCTTTGGCTGCCAAATATCTCCTCCAAATACATTCTGGGAGCCTTCAGTTTTGTCCAAGGCCCATGTAATATTGGGTCTTTTTTCAAGCTGGGCCTCCATCTCTATTTCAGGGGCCATCTGGTTTACTTGCCATTTAGAGAGAATATAATTTATGAGAAAAAATTGCGTGGGGCAGATGTAGCTCTTCTTAACTGCATTGTTATGTCTTATTTATATATCAGAAGCACTATTTTTTTCACTTATTAAAAAAGTCAGTGAATACTTCTGAGTACCTACTGTGTGTCCACACATCAGGTTATTTCCATATCACTCACTCAGTTGATTTCTATTTTGACCAGCACAACCTTTATGACTAATGTTACAAACTATTTGAGCCAATGCAGGCAAAAGAGGACATTTATGGGATGAATCCTGGAGAAATCTCACATAACCACAGGCTAGGCAGGGTGACATGGCCTCAGGGTCTAATGGACTTGTGATTTAAGCTGTTCATCTTTTGTCTCTGTTTCTCTCTGAGGGCCATCTTCATTCCCTTCTTTACCAGGTTGGCTTCCACCAGGGTAGGGAATAGGGGCACCAACAAATTCTGAGCTTCATATGCCATTTCTTCTACCATCATAGACAGTCTACAAAGCTTTTCTGCATTCTAGTTGCAACAATTCCTTAGAAGTTCTCTAATTAACCAGTCTTGGGTCAGATACACACTCACAGCCTGATCAACTGTAATCACAGAAGGAGGTAGGGTACTGGTCATTGACAGAGGCATACATTTTATCATGATGCTTTCTTGAGTAGGAGAGAAAGGATTGAAGTTACTTAGATCAAACACATTAGAAGTAGAATATTTTATATTTAATGAGCAGTGCATTATCTGACTAAACATCATCTGTACAGAGTGCCAGCATCATTATTTTGCTTAAAAGTTACATTCAGTGGAACTTATTTGAGCCAGCAAGCTCTAAGTACTGAAAATAGTGGTGACTAAGACAAAGTTCTTTCTTTTTTTTTTTTTAAGATTTTATTTATTTATTTGACACAGAGAGAGAGATTACAAGTAGGCAGAGAGGCAGGAAGAGAGAGAGAGGAGGAAGCAGGCTCCCTGCTGAGCAGAGAGCCTGATGCAGGGCTCGATCCCAGGACCCTGAGATCATGACCTGAGCCGAAGGCAGAGGCTTTAACCCACTGAGCCACCCAGGTACCCCAAGACAAAGTTCTATTATGGTGGAGCTTACATTAAGTAGAGAGGATAAAAATGTGTGAACAAATGAAGAAGAAAATTAGAGAGTGATAAATACTAAATAAAATCTTGAGTTAAAGAATAGAGGAAATGGGTAAATGAGTACTTTAGCTTGAGTGGTAAACCTCTATGAAGAGGTGACATCGAGCTGAGCCCTGAATAATTTGATGAAAGAAGAACATACCAGGCAGAGAGACTAACCAATGCCAAACCAGTGCAAAGGCCCTGTGGTCAGAGTGAGCCTGGCAAGTTCAAGGAGTAGAATGATCACAGTGTCTCAAGTATTACAGAGCTGACGCTGAGATTCAACCACAGGTCTTAGGGACTCTAAGATTATGCCCTTTCTACTCTGTCTCTGGGGCCTCTGCTCAAGGTTGAGGCAAGAAGGGCAAAGCCTCCCTCCCCTTTGGTGCTTCAGAACAACATTGATGACAAAATCTGATATCCCAGACACACATTCCCTGAGCCCCACTCCACTTTGCATACTTTCAATGGCAGAAAACTCACTATCATTTAATTTTCGAACAGGTCTATTAGTGAGAAAATCCTTTCCCCTTTCAAAAACACAGATCTCAACTTACCTTATCATATTTCCTGCACCCTGGAGATTGTTTTGCTTTTCTTAACAGGCAGGATAAAGCCAGTCCCTCTTCCTTCGAAATGTCTGTGAAGTTAATGCCCACATATCCTTCATTCAGTTCTTTTACCTTCATATGAAGCACCCCTAGTTTCCTTTATTATTTCTCAAGGTTAAGTGTGAAAATCCTGACCACCCTGGAAAACCTCCCTTTCCCCACTGTCTTTTAAGAGGTGGCCTCTGAAGAGAGTGGCATGACCACTGCCAAATGCCTTGGGATTAACACCTGTCTTGTTTTGGGCTGAAGATCTTTATTAATGTGGCCTAAGAATTGAATGTTTGGCAATATACTGTTCTACATACACCATCCATCAAAGCCCAGAAGCATCTTCCCTTACATATCTAATCCTCGAGTGCTTGGTTTTATTGTTGGGAAGCTCCCTGGCATCTGAGTTTGGGAAACCAGCCCAAATACTCTTCATCGGCAATGCATGCTACACTACACTGTCTCATGTAATTAGAATCTTTGCACTGGAGCAAAGGTAGAATAGAGCACTGGAGCACTGGACTCCTCAATTTCTTGGAATCCACACCTCCAGTCCCCAACTAGCCAGGATTAGGGGTTCTTGACAAGGAAACAAGCTGGCAGGAAGGGTTTAGAATAAAAAGTGTATACACACACATACACACATACACACATACATACATACATACTTACACAGCTCAATGTAGGTTCAGCCTACTTTATTATATTACATAAGGAATAGAATAACTAAATAACTAAAATTACAACCTGACAATTTTTTTTTTCATAGAGAGAGCAAGGAAGGGAGGAGAGACAGAGGGACAGAATCTTAAGCAGGCTCTACACTCAGCATGGAGCCTGACGTGGGGCTCAATTTCACAACCCTGAGATCATGATCTGAGCTGAAATCAAGAGTCAGATGCTGAGCCAACTGAGTGACACAGGCACCCCACAACCTGACAATTTTTAAGGGCCATGATAATCAAGAGGAAATTATCTTCAACAGTGGGTGTAATGAAGTTGGAAAAGTACAATCAGTTACATAAAAAAGGATTGTGATATCAGGGAATAGAATAAAAAGAGATTTTGGATTTCTAGTCCAAGCCCAAATATTGGAGTCAACAGAGTTTGTTTCTGTGCAGAAGAGGAATTGCTGCCTGACTTTATCCAATGTCTGTGAGTCTGGGTAAGCTGGGGAGAAACTGGAAGAAGCTGGTATGAACTAAGCTAGACATGGTACATTCATGTGTGTGATCTTACTTCATCTCACAGTTGCCCTTTGAAGACTTTATTATTTCCATTTTTCAGATGAGGGGAGAGGGGATCAAAGGGCCCCAGATGTAACTGTCTCTGGGAGAAGCCAGAATCCCATGTCTCTGAATAACCAGGAGGATGTGTTAAGCATGTGGCATGGGATCCTTTGTCAAGTCCTATGTCCACAGCTTCAAGAATGAGAAGTCATTGAAGAGGGGATGGAATGACTTCATTTCCAATTTCTAATTTTTCTTTTCCTTTGTCTCTTTCCTCCTTCATTTCACCTTTCAAAAATCATTTCTCCAATCACCTTTCCTTTCCAATTTTCCTCTTAGCCCATGTACCATTTCCTCTTTTCCAGCTGTTACAAATGGCTATCTCCTAATTGGCAAATTGGAAGAAATATGTTACTGTCTGAGAATAATTAACTCTTTTTTAATTGTATATTTGTAAAGGCATAGAGAGAAGCTTTTTTTTTTTTTTTCAGCCTACCCAGGAAATGCAACATGGCACTTGATTTATTAGTAGAAAATGGCAGTGGGTGCCTTAGGAATGATGTTACAAGAGGTGAGAAGATTCCAGTTCCTTAAAATTCAAAATAATGTAATATTAAAAACCTTTCCAGGAAATCAATATAGTGGAAGTTCTTTGAAATGTAATCCCTGAGATTTCTAACCCTCTGCATATTTTATTTTATTAGGTGGGTATCAGTTGCCATGACTTTAGCTTCATGCTTGGTAATATATTTTTAAAAGTTCTAAAATAAAGATATTTCTTCAGTGACAAAGGACACTTTACTATATTCCCATTCCTTTCACATGCCATCTATACCGTCTGGTAGACTCATTCATTGATTTAGTTATTTACTCAATTAATAACTATTTTTTGGATATCTATTGACAGGCCAGGCATGTGCTAAATACCCAGTGATAGGGTAGCATTAAGAGAAGAGTATTCCCACTTTTGTGGGCTTCACGGCCTCTGGGGAGAGAGGCCATAAACAAAAATGACAGTAAAATAACAAACTGCTACAAAACAGATCAGATCTATGCAGGACATAATGTGGGTGATGAGCACACGCCACTTTAGCTAGGGAGGTCGGGATTAAGGGGTGGCATGAAGATTTCCTAAGGAGGAAAAGGAGTTAGTCATGTGGAAGAAGAGTAAGTAAAGAGTGCCCACTTCTCTTGTAAATGAGGATGAGCCCTTATTTAACAGGCAGTACTGGGGTGCACAGAGACCCCTGGAATTGTACAAACCACTCCGCACACCAGCTGCACAATGGAGATTAGAGCATTTAAAGACCCTGCTTCCTGGCTCTCAGCATTTTGACTCTTCTCACTAGTCTGTTTCCTGTTTTCCCCTTTTGCCTTTTTTTTTCTTTTCCTTTTTTGCCTTCCTCTCTCCTCTCTCTCTCTCTCTCTCTTTCCCTGCTGTCATCTCCAGAGTCCTGCTAAAATTCCCTTTTCTTTATGCTAGACAATATACTCTGAATAAACAAACCGAGGGGGACAGCCTTAGACATGTTGATAGTTTGTGCTGGAGAATATCAAAAGCAAAGTGTGAGTGAGGCCGGGGACCCTCAGCCAAGCAGGCTTCACATTGTTTCTGGGTGAGAAGGCGGGTCCCCTGCCTCAGCTGGCTTGTGTTTGGTTCCCTAATAATGGAGTGTTATCTAACTGGTGCTTCCTTTACATCAATGGAAGTAGGAGCACAAGACACGGAGACAAAGCAACATGCCAGCAGTTAAGTATAAGTGAGGGTTCAGACCCATCATTCCGAGGGCTTTGCGGTAATATTTAGGACACCTCCTAATGACTAAGGCATATATCCTGGGGCGGGTCAGCTTCATATAAGACATCTGGCATGTATTTTCTGGTCTAAAATTATAGCACTCCCCCCTCCAGCAATTTATATTTCTAAGAAGATGGGAGAGAACTATGATGTACCATTTGAAAAATTCTTTTTTTATTATTTGACAAATTCTTTGTCACTTAAATAGAAAATAAAAAGTAAAAGTCCAGAACTGTTATTATATTGGGTTTAAAAAAATACACACAAGTGATGGAAGTTTGCCAAAATACTAACTGTGGATTTGTTTCATTTTCTTACCATTTTTGTGAATATTATGCGTTGAGAGGGAGTCACTGATCATGATTTTTTAATTAAAGTAATTTTAAAAAATAAAGTAATTCCAGAGTCAGGGGATATTCTCTGCTACATGAAAAGCTTGACCCCCTCATTCCCCATCCTTAATCACCTAAACACAATCAAGTCAGATGGTTCCTCTCCATTTCTTCCTAAATCCTTATGGGAAACATCACAGAGCAGAAGGCAAAGAAACTCAACCAAACGTAGGGCTTTCCTAGAGAACTTCCCGAGGCACAGAAGCTTCTAGTCAAACTTTGTTTGTTGTGAGCAGCTGCCAGGTAGGAATTTCGCTTCACAAATGTCGGCTATGTCTATGATAGCCTGTGTTGGAACAGAAGAGAGTGGAGAAAATGATGAGGATTCCTTTGGCTACACAATAGCAGAATCACTTCGTGGGGTGGCCCCAGCTCCCCAGAAGACCCACTCTGACTGGCTGGTGGTCAAGGTAATTACTGCTGGGAGGATCCTGTCCTCCCCCAAGACATCAGTCTTCTGTTTTTAGGCTATATCTGGAGCATCTCCCCAGGAATCATGTCTTGCTTTTTGCTAGCTCCCAACTGTCTTAGCTTCAGTTGACTAAGAAGGGAATAAGAGGATGTATTCCTCCCTTTCTTAATTCAGTGGCTTTCAAATGCTGTTTCCAATTAGAATCTTATTTCCAAATCTTTTGTGATATCTCTGCATGCAACTCGGAGAAGAGCAGGGCTGCCTGGTTTAGGTCAGGGAGAGGTTCAGGGCTTGCCTTGTTACATCCCCTTCACCCCCTAAGGAGACCTCTGGGCTTCTTGCGATCTAGTTTGAAGTCTTGGAGAAGTTCTGACTCTCTTTCTATGGCCTTTTCATCTGTTTAAGTCAAGGAATATTTGTTGAACACTGTTTACCTACAAAATAGTGAATGAAGGTCTTAAGGGCATATGGACCTGGGGCAGCCTGAGCCAGCTCTTTAGGCCTTCCCTCTTTTTTCCACAAATGAACTATGAACTTAGTTCTCCTGTATTATTAATCCTCTTCTTCTCCAAATCAGCTCCATCATGGGCCTCTACCACAGACCCCTTTCTATCCATGTGTGTGGTGTAGAGTTCCCACCACCTCAATCCCATTCCGGGCATCTGTCCTCGCTCCACTCCGCAGAACGCCTGTCTCCATCTTCCCCACTCTCTGACCTTGGTCCTGCCTTTGGACCCCCTTCTCTGTGTCTTCTCTACTCACTCCCTCAGACATTGTAGTCTTCAATTCCTCATCTTCATCTCTCAGGACTTAGACACGGTTCTCTTTTATACGTTTCCCGGAGTCAACAATTCCCATGTTCAGTTCTGTCCCCCAGGATGGAGTCCTGGGCTCTCTGTTTTATCTGAATCCCATCAGGTTTATACTTACAACGCTTACCTTTAAAAGTCTTGTAGGGTGGGTCAGATCCAAAGATGTGTTTCTCTCTTTTGGGGAGTTTGGATCTCAGTACTGTGCTTCTGAACCCAGTGGAAACTTGGATTGTTAGCTCTGCCTTTACAGTGTAACCCAAATGCATGACAGGCAACCTATGAACCTAAGCAAATGTCATAGTTAAATTCTTGCAGTGTTATCAACCCTTTGAGTGTGCATGTGCGTGTGTAACTATCCTTTAACTTAACTGTACATGTCCTTCATATATTTTTCTTTTGCTTCTCAGGTGACTACTCACCATAGGATTAATGCTACAACATCCTAGAATTTACCTCTAGGTGTACATTAGAAAGCATATTCACCGTTCACTTCATGTTTGGAGACGTCCGTAAAACACTAATATCAGCAACATGCCTGCTCTCAGATGTCCCTTCCGCCATGAGGCTCTCCTGACGCCCACATGTGCTGACCTTCCAGCCTCTGTATCCTCCTCTCATGCCACTTTCCCACTCAGCCCCTGGGATTCAGTCACCTCATCAACATATTGGGGTTTGCTGAGCAAGGTCTTTGGGTTTGTTCTTTTTCTATCTAGAATGTTCTTTTGATGACTGGGACATTTTCCTCCATGTAATTTCAATTCAAATGTCAGTTTTTCAGAATGGCCTTTTCAGATCACACCATCAAAAGCGACAGACAGCCCTGTCCACACTGTTTTGTAATCATAAAAATTATATTCCTGAGTGTGTGTATACATATAGATGCATATGTATATAAACATATGTGAGAGTATGTCTATGTGTATACACACATATGATATAAATAGATGTGTGTGTGTGTGTGTGTGTGTGTGTGTATAGGGTAGACAGCTTACAAAGTATAAATACATGCAGAGAGAAGAGACCTCTAATTTTGCCATCCAGATAAATATGCTACTACTACTTTGGTATATATCTTTCCTTCTACACATACTGCTATACAGAATGGATATTCTAATTCAAATAAAATTATGTCTTTTTTCACTTAACTTTTAATTATGGCTTCTTTGTACTTATCAATAACCTCTTTGTAGTTACAATTTTAATAGTGTGTAATTTGCTATCTTATGGAATTATTATAATTTACTTAACTATTCTTCTCATTTGACCTTTCAGTTGTTTTCACATCTTTCTTCAATAAACATATAGCACTGTAATAAAGACGACAACAACAAAAGTGAAAGATGAAGACAGAATCTGGCATCTTTTTTTGTCGATATTTGAGTAGGATTGACGGGTTTTCAGATGACCTGTTGTAGATATAAGGTACATAGTTCTAAGGAAGCTCTTTGAGCTTAAGGATGTGTGGATTCATATGGGCATGTGTGTGTGTGTATGCACTCATGTGTGTAGTAGTAGTGATAGTGTTAATACATCAATAAGTTGGAGCCAGAAATATTATCTCTGGGTACAGAACCTAAGTTGAAAGATCAACTTAACAATTATGTATGCAAATATGTTGAAAGTAGCTAATCTTTAATGTAATTAAAACAAACAGGTAAGTTTATGAAGAAGATATTGCAGCTGCTGAAGTCAGTCAAATGCACATAGCTTACTATAATGGACCAAAAGAGAGAAAGACCCATCCTCTCTCCTGGAAATAGCACTCACGTTCATAGTTACTTATACACACACTCACCCACACAAATAGCAAAGCCTTCACAAAAAGAGACATTGAGTATCATATTTCAATTTATGGATGACATTTAATTGAAATACAATTATAGCATAATGATTAAGAGAATGGACTCTGGAGTCAGACTGTCTGAATTCAAATTCCAGCTCCACCCTTGCTAACTCTAAATTTCAGCTGATTCTTTGACATCTTTACACCTCGGATGCCTCACCTATAAAATGAGATTTAACATTACATACACCATAGTTAATTCTTTGATGTAGATATAATGGGATAATACATGTAAAGCTCTTAGTCCTGGCTCATGAGAACGCCTCCATTGATGGTAGCTATAATTGCTGTTTTATTAGACTCACTCCTACCATTTTTTGTGGAAGATCCAGTTTTCACTTCAGTACGTGCTTTGATTTCTCTCAGAGTTATATACCAAGGCAAAATCCTCCAAGAATTATACCAAGTAGCTTTGTATAGGGAGAGGCAGCTGATGTCACTTCATTCTTTTGTGTATCACTTTACTCTTGAGCCATTAATTCATTCATTGAACAACTGTTGGATACCTACTATGTTCCAGGCACTGTGCTTAGTGCCAGAGGTTCAGGAAACAAGACGGGGTCCCGGGTGTCATGGAAGTCTTATCCTACCAAACATTTCCAAAATTCCCTAGTGCATATCAGCATGTCTGTTTCTTGGAGTCATGCCATGCTCTCTTTAAAAGTCTGGCTAAGTTTGTAAAAAATTTCTCTGTTCCCGGGGCAAACATGAGGTGTAATGAAGTTAAGAAAAACATTTGCTAAGGAAGAACATAAAAGAATTAAAGGCAGAAAGTACAAGCAGTGTCCAGTAAGATATCTTTTCAAGGAGCAGGTGTTGTATTGAGGAAACCATCAGTTCTCCACCTCCAAAATACCAACTTATTTCTTAGAGATTACTGATCCTTGGCTCCCTCTCAGACCTCTGACCTGCATGAGGCCAATCATTGACTCTTTTGCCCTGCTGTAACTTAAATGCAAAATACTTTTCCTCCCATGAATGTAAAACATTTTCTTAACTTGTTTGCCCCCAGATGGGTTTTCTATGGTCAGGGAGCAGTGTTATCAGACGTCCGTTGAGTCCCAATGACCTCCCCACCTAGGCTGTCAGTCCCATACATTCTCAAACCAACTGCTATGCTAGACTTCTTCATTCCAATGGGGTTATATCTAAATCAGTGAAAGGCTCAAGATGAAGCAGCCCAAGAGAAATATAATGTGAACCACATATGAACTTTAAATTTTCTGGTTGCCACATTAAAAAGATAAAAAAGATACAAATAAAAATTAATTTCAACATTTTAAAAAATTTTAATAAAATGTTTTATTTAAATCAATATATCAAAATTTTTACCAGTTCAATATGCAATCAAATATAAAGTATTAATGAGATATTTTGCATTATCTTTTTTCAGACTGAGTCTGAAATCCAGTTTGTATTTTACGGTTACAGCATACTTCAATTCAGACTTGCCACATTTCATGTGCTCAATAGCTACATATGACCAATGACTACCATTCTGGACAGTGCAGACCCAGGAAATCCAAGACCTTCACTATGCAGCGGTGCTAACATACACATTGCAAGAATTGTCCCACCAACCATTGCAGGAGGGTCATTCTCTCATAACCTCTTACTTCCTTTCTCCCATGTACCCTTCCAGTACTAATAAATCAACTACTTGTCCAAATATCATACCCGAAAGATGTTTCCCACCATGCCTTCAGGAACCTTCCATCCATATAATTCTGCCTCAGTCCAACCCTCTATATTGTAAGTCACTGTTTCACATTCTACAGCAATGCCTCGATACATCATCCTCAGGAAACATCATTAAGAATCTTACTGTACATAGTTCTGGGCTGAGTATGGATTACATTAAGAGACACTAGGATATTCTTCTTGTACTTTAGACCAGATTGTGTCTGTAAACACAACCACAGCTTTGCTTGCAACTTTGCTACGGCTTTATTCTGTTAAATGAAATTTTTGTGCAGTTAGAAAACTAATTTGAAAGATGAAAAGAACAAACACACAGGGTTGTTGTGTTACTTGGTTGTATCGATTCGTCCATAAGCCCAAAATAACCAAGCCAGTCCTATGAACAGATAAAAATTAACACAGCTACCAAGAGAATCTCCTGGGACCTGAACTCCAGCACACACTTTTACAGAGCTAATTTTCATCTTCCTTTCCTTTCATCTTATTTTCTATGAGAAAAAAAAATTCGATGGTCAAACAAGATTATATATCAGTATGTGAAAAATAGTTTAACTTTCCCACTCAAGCTTCACCACTTCTGAAAGCCTTCTCTTATTTACCCAGGACTGGGGTAGCTACCACTAATCTATGTGCCTATAGATTTCTTCCAGATCTCCTGCCACGAGAGTGTAATGGCTAAAACACTCTGGAGCCAGACCCCTGAGTTCAATTCCTGGCTCTTCCATTAATTAGCTGCATGGCTTCAGGCCACAGCTTAACTTCTCTGTCTCAGTTTCCCCCTTAATAGTGCCTGTTCTTAGAGTTGTTATGTTCATTGAATGAGTTAACATGCAATAAATAAGCAGGTAGATGCTTTTTAAAAGCATAGTTGTTGTCTGTCAAGTATTAAATGCTGGCTGTTACTAGTTCATAATTGTATTTTGTATTTTATTCTTTCAATGACCATCTTATAATATAATTAACCCCAAACATTAACTATTTCCAAAAGAAACAATTTCTTCTACCACCTTTCCTATTTCAATCAATGCTCTGATCATTCTCCCTTTTAAACCTTTTCAGAAATTTGGGGTGTCTTTGGGGTGCCTGGGTGGCTCAGTCATTAAGTGTCTGCCTTTGGTTCAGGTCATGATCCTGGAGTCCTGGAATCAAGGCCCACACCGGGCTCCTTGCTCAGCGGGAAGCCTGCTTCTCCCTCTCCCACTTCCCCTGCCTGTGTTCCCTCTCTCGCTGTGTCTTTCTCTGTTAAATAAATAAATAAAATCTTGGAAAAAGAGAAAAGAAATTTGGGGTGTCTTTGATCGCTCTCAGTGTTCACCCATGTCCGGTTTGTCATTATGTCTACTGGTGTTTTGCCTTCATAGTTGCTCCAGGAGAAGTCAACAAGAATACCACGGGATCCAGAGTCCAGTGAGCTGCTCTAGCTCTGACATTTATGAGCTGACTGGTTTGGAATAAGTCTTCAGCCTTTGATCTTCAATATCCTCTGAAATGCAGAGATTATTGTAATGCCTATTGCGTAGTTTAATTGTATCACATCCTGAAATCTATGTGAAAGATGTTTCTCAAACACATGCACCATACACACATTGGAAGTTGCCTTTGCATCTCTCAGGCTCATTGGACTCAGGGCTCAAAACACGTCGCATTGGAGAACATTTTCTTTCTTTCTTCCCCTTAGAATTCTAGAGTCTCAACACTTGAAATGAACTTAGAAATTTTCTTTTTTTTTTTTAAGATTTTTATTTATTTATTTGACACAGAGAGAGAGGTTACAAGTAGGCAGAGAGGCAGGCAGAGAGACAGGGAGAGGAGGAAGCAGGCTCCCTGCTGAGCAGAGAGCCCGATGCGGGCCTCGATCCCAGGAAGCTGAGATCATGACCCGAGCCAAAAGCAGAGCCTTTAACCCACTGAGCCACCCAGGCGCCCGAACTTAGAAATTTTCTATTACAATTTACTTATCCAATGCATTTTTTTCCTTTAAAAATCACCTGCAAATTGATTTGTCCAGTCCCTGACTAGGAACTCGTTCTACTTTAGCCCTCATTGTCAAGAGTTCTTTTCCTACACCGTACCACATCAGTGAGTAGATCCACACTTCTTCAGATACCTTTGAATAGGACATGCTACAACTACCACCCAGTCGGCTGCCTGCTATCATATGAACACACTGGAAAGCCAGACCTATGTGTGAAGAAAACAGCACCTACATGGTGGTGTGCCAGCCACGGGGCATGGCCCACTCAGAGAGTAGACAATCCCAGGAAGACCCAGCTGAATGAATGCTGAGCTGAGTGAACAGAGGCAAAATGGCTGGTCTGTTAGACTACAGTGTTTTTAGTGCCCAATAATGGTATTTGTTCTTCAAATTTTATGACAGTATTTTAAGAAACGTAGCCAAGCTGAATGAGTCTCAGGAACTTTGATGAATTGTTTCTACTGCCTAGAAAACATTAAAATACAGAATTTTCTTTCACCCAAATCTCATTAAACTGTCAGACACTTTTCTGCTTTTCCTAGTAACCTATCAAGATATTTGGGGAGTGTGTGTGTGTGTGTGTGTGTGTGTGTGTGTGTGTGTGTGTGTTGTGTGTTGTGTGTGTATGTGTTGTGTGTGTGTGTGTGTACTTGATAATCAGCTGTGATGGTAGAGGAAATGCTAGGAAAGTGTCTGACAGTTTAATGAGAGTTCATAACAACTGTTTCCCAAGGCCCCACCCCATGTGGAAGGAGCTCATTAATTTCTGGTGGCTCTGAACCTTCAAAACCTCCACCTCAGACCTGAGCTGGGGAGAGTCCTGAAGTGGCTTATTTGTCTGTGGTATCCCTGAGGTTTTGAGTATTTCAGTCCTATGATTTAAGCTGCTCAAATTCTCAAGTCCTCATGGCAGGACCATGTCCCTTGACCACGTCTTACCCTCTGGGAAAGGTGGGAACTCCTGGTGCTCCAACCAGGTGTCCATGCCACCATATGCCAGGCATCCTGGTTTCCAAGCTAGAGAAGGGGAGCCAACACACTGGAATTTCCAGCACATTCTTTCTTTAAATCCTTTCTTTGTCTTCCATGATGACTCTGTTACATCTCCTGGCTCTGGCTGTCAATGGAAAATCTTATGGTGCCATCCAGACCCTCTGTATTATGGGAAGTTTCTGGATATTCCCACAGTGCTTGCTTTGGGATGAAGTTTCAAATTATAACTTCAGGTGGGGCATTTCTCTACTCTTTGGAACTGGAGGTAGAGCGGGCCAGGGTGAATATTGATGGACTGTGTGATGCTGGAAAACTGGAAAGAGCAAAAGACAACAGGAAGAGGGCTGACTTGTCGGGTTCCCTGACAGACTTCACAACAGGTGCTTAATTTTATGTTATGTCTTTCAATGCCTTTGCTTCCTCGACAGGCAAGCATTATCACCTTCATTCTATGAATGAAAGGAATAAGCTTAAAGAAGGTAACTGACTTGACTACGTGGCAGAGCTGTGATCTGGAAGCAGGTCTGGGGAATCCCCCGGTCTGCTTTTCTGTCCATACTGTTGAACTCAGGCTGGCAATTCCTTTCCTTCCCTGGGCAAAGGCCCCTGGCTACCTGGAGGGCTGCACCAGCACCGTTAGGCTCTGCCCCCTCCTCCTAATGCACATATATGTGCAACAGCAGCAAGGAGGAACTGCCCCATTCGTGTCTCACCTAATCCCCACTGGCACAGGGACAGTCACATGCCTTTGTTCTCAAGATGGGTGGGGAAGCAGGGAAGGTGGCAGCGGCCCCAGGAATGAGTGGGTTATTTGTTTGCTCAATATCAGGCTCCTCGCCTAGAAGCTTTCCCAACCTCCTTTGTCATCAATTCTTCAGCAGAGTCGTTTTGAGATAATGAATAGATAAGCAGTAGCAGCACAGCATACAACTTCAGTTTTTCACCTGCTAAATAAAGACCATAATGCCTACATCAGGGATATAGTGAGGCCTCCGTGAAACACTGTGTGAAGCACATAGGAGGAGTCCAAGTCATGGTATGTAGACATGTATGTACTATTATTAAGTACTAAATAAAAGGATATTTAAAATGATATGCTTGCTATGTGTCAGACATCATTCTCAGTACTATATAGATACCATTTAATCTCTCACAATACCATGAGGATGGTACTTGTATTACCATCATTTCATGGTTGGGGAAACAACATAGATGCTGACGATTTGAAATAAAGAATTAAAAATAGTAATCTGTGGGTGCCTGGGTGGCTCGGTTGGTTAAATCTCCAACTCTTGAGTTTGGCTCAGGTCAAGGTCTCAGGGCTGTGAGATGGAGGCGGCTCGGTACTGAGCTTGGAACTGGCTGGACTGGGCTCGGTACTGAGCTTGGAACCGGCTGCAGATTCTCCTTCCCTCCCCCGCTACCCCTCCTCCCACTTGTGTGCTCTGTCTCTCTCTCAGAGACATAAATAAAATCTTTAAAAATAGTAATCTGCTGTTATTAAGTATATCTATGAGTAATTCTTAATAATCCCTTCTCATACATGGTAAAGTACCCTCCTGTAGCCCCAACATGACCCACACAGAAAGTGGGCAAATTCTACCTAGTCCCTTACATAGGAATCACCCCTGCAACTTTGTGTGAATCTTATAAGATGCTCTTTCCCCCTAGTATACCTCTGTAAATACTAGAAAGTTCTTTCTTCAAGCTGACTGAAAGCTGCCTCTCATGGACTTCCTCGCAGCACTCCTGAATTCTCCTTCTGGAGCCGCATTACCTCAGATGAATTGCTTTTCCACTTGATGCCACTTAAAATACTTTAAGATTGTGATCCCAACTCCCTAAGTCTCCTTGGCTTCAGACCAAATGCTTTCAGTCCCCTCAGCTGTTCCTCATGTTACATGGTTATTGGGCTTTTCAACATTCTGGACGCACTGCTCTGGAGGCGGTCCACATAGCTTGTCTGAGATGAGCAGGGCCAGGTTAACCACCTGGATGGGCAGTGCAGACCGAGAGGAGGAAGCGGGTCATGTTACTTCCCAGCTGTCTGACACTGGGAAAAGGTGGGACCTTTCTTTATTTTTTCTTCCCTAGGTTTTCATCGGGATTACCAGCTGGTTTTTTGGATGTGATATGAGATAAACAACTATGTGAAGACCCTGGCCCATGATATCCCTTCATATGTGCATTTATGTATTCTACAATAATAGAATAAAGAGTACTCTACAAATAGTCTAAGGAGCCAATACCACGTGGCACTGAGAATATAGACTGAAAAGACAGAATCTGTAATGTCATGGGACATAAATTCCCATATGGTCAAGGGAGAATAGTTTGTATTATACCAAGTGACCTTGATGTGCAGTGGTCATTCTCTTATTGTGATTATTGGTTTTATATATTCTGTAAGTTTGTGATTCTCCTTTTGAAATTGGATGCCAAAGTTTGTTTTTCCCCATTTCATAGAACCAACGCTCTGAGAACAGACCACTTGGATTGTATCTGAGACAACTGAATAGATGCTTTGGTACAACTTCCTTCACCCACATTTATACACTGAGGATAATAACAGTACATTCCCAATAGACCTAAGGGAACATTAAATAAGACAATACGGGCAAAGTGCTTTGATCAGTGCTTGGTATATACTAAACATGAGCTAGGTGAAACATTAGCCATTGCTGTGGTTATTATTACTGTTATTGTTAGTATTATTACTATGTTGGCCGATGATTTCAGTCTGTGGGTCCACTGTATGCTTGTGTTTTAGTCCATGAGATGCTTCTCATCCTGGTAGGACACTGCCTTGTTCGTAATCTCAGTAAGTTCATAACCTAATGGGGCAAATAGACATACAAATAACATATTCAAATACTGTGTTATATGTAATAATAGTATACGTACAAAAGTTAAAGGAGACGGACCAAAGAGAGGGCGACCTAACTGGCAGGATGATCCAAATTGTCTAACTGTAGAATAATGCCTGGTCTGTGTCTTAAGAGTTAAATTAGAGTTAGCCCAGCTAGGCTTTTTTGATCCAATAAATAAATAAATCACATAATGATGTAAATATTTTCAAATGCATATTTTCAAAATGCTCTTCATAGCATGATTTTCTCTCGAGAGCAGTTCTCTTACTGTGAAATGTCACTTTTATCTTGCAGGGACAGATCGAGTGGGTTTATTTTTACAAATACATCTGCTGGCTACTGACAGTCACCTCTCATTACAGAGAAGGTCAGCAAATTTGGAACATTGGCCTTTTTTGTCAAAGAGAAATGCGTATGTCTCTCTATGGTTGTGCAGCCCCTTTCAAGACTTTGCCATGAGATCATTTCCACAACAAAATCTGTGGTGAAAAAAAGAATTTTCTCATGGAAAATACTGCAAAAATTTTGCTTTGAAAAGTTTAGAGATATTGTCTACATTAATTGAATGATAAATAGCATTTTTTATGTTCTCTACTTCAACTTTGATGCAATAGCTTGTCTATGACTTAGGCAGTAAATAACTTTTAAATGTGTTGTTGTCTGCAAACTTGACAGTATTTCCCCCTTTACTACCTACCACTGTTTCTTCTCTTTCTCCTCTTCTTCCTCCTCTTCCTTTTCCTCTTTCTCCTTTATCTTGTAAATATGTCTTTCTCTCTCTTTGTTAGTTTCAGAAGTAGAACTTAGTGATTCATCAGTTGCGTATAACACCCAGTGCTCATTACATCAAGTGCCCTCTTTAATGCCCATCACCCAGTTACCCCATCCCCCCCCACCTTCCCTCCAGCCACCCTCAATTTGTTTCCTAGAATTCAGCATCTCCAAGAATGGTTATATTTATACATTTCTTCAATAAAGCATTGTGTTTATTAAGTCAGCTACCACGTGTGAGGGCCTCTTTGCTTTCCAGATTCCTGCAAAATATTTTTTCATATGCTTTAATATTAAATGAGAATCTAGAAAATTCTTATAAACAGAAACATATTAGAAACATTTGTACTTTCATTCCACCATAGAGCATACACTCTGTTGTGTAATTGCTTGAATGTCAATTTCTTTAAATATTTAGCAATGCTCTCTATTTATAGCATCATAGTATTTGTTGACAGAGGAATTCATTTGGCTTGTTACCATGTTGTTTTCCAACTGTCAGCCTTTCACTGTACCAGGATATAACCACAGTGATATATGACTTTTTATCTTTTAGAAATCAATTCAGAGGGGCGCCTGGGTGGCTCTGTCAGTTCAGTGTCCAACTTTTGGTTTCAGCTCATGTCATGATCTCAGGGTCATGAGATCAAGCCCGGCATTGGGCTCTGTGCTCAGCCAGGAGTTTGCTTGAGGACTCTCTCTCTCGCTTCCTCTTCCTTTGTCCCTCTCCCACCCTCTCTCTCTCTTTCTTAAAAAAAAAAAAATCAATTAAGAAAATTAAACAAAAGCTTCTAAATTATCATTAAGTTTGCTGAAATTTCATGAAATATTAGATTGAGTAATGCATCATTTTTAACATTCCTGAGGGGGAAAAACTGTTAACATTTGTCCTCATATTCTTCATGCTTGCTAATTGAAAGCTTTGCTCTTTGTGATGGCTTTGTACTGTTTTGTGCTAATCTCTCAAGGCACGAATACACTTGAGGTGAGATTCCTAGTTAATGTTAGTAGGTGTGATCCATATTTCAAATAGAGACTTCTTAGTAATGTCAGCATATGGGGATAGCTTCCTGTCAGGTCTGATTAGATCATCCTTGCATTTTTTTCCCCCCTTCAAGATGTAGATAATAAAAGTCTTGTAGACAANAGTAATGTCAGCATATGGGGATAGCTTCCTGTCAGGTCTGATTAGATCATCCTTGCATTTTTCCCCCCTTCAAGATGTAGATAATAAAAGTCTTGTAGACAGATTATGGGAGATGCCAGCTCTGCTATTTTCTCATTTTTGTTCAGTACTTGCATTACAGGTATTTTTTAGTTTCTTTTTTTTTTTTTTAAGATTTTATTTATTTATTTCACAGAGGGAGAGAGATCACAAGGAGGCAGAGAGGCAGGCGGAGAGAGAGGGGGAAGCAGGCTCCCCGCTGAGCAGGGAGCCCGATGCGGGCCTCGATCCCAGGACCCTGAGATCATGACCTGAGCCGAAAGCAGAGGCTTTAACCCACTGAGCCACCCAGGCGCCCTATTTTTTAGTTTCTTTACGGGAAACTTTTTAAGCTACTCATCCACCTTGTGAGGGAGTAGTTTAATTAAAACTCGATAATATCATCTCTCAATCCCCAGAGCAGGCCCTGGGAGCTTCAGTGAGCTGGCAGCATGGCAGCTGGAAGGCTGGCCTGGGGACATGGGGATGAGAGGAAGGGAACTGCCCTTTATGCAGCATGGCATTCCCTTCCCAAATGGGAATGTCCCTCATGAAAAATTTCATTATACAAGAATTTACATCTGTACATTTTTTGGCAACAACAAAAATTTTGGTTCCAGTAAACGCAAATTTTGCAACGCCTATTACATAGATAGAAAAAGAGGGCGCAAGTGTAGCAAATAGAGATAAAGCAATGGCAATGCAGTAAAGAGACACTTTTTTTTTTTGGAAGATTTCAAGAAGACAATGAGGAAGAGGAAAAATAGAACCTAAGTTTAGAATAGGATTCAGTCTAAGAAGTGCTATTAGGGGCAAGTCCCAGGGGGGCCAGGAGGTGCATGTTGTGTGTTGGGACTATTAGGGGTAGTTAGCACTCTTGGAGCCATTAGATCCAATATGCAGAGATTGGAGGATTAGCCTGAGGGAATAACAAGCCATCACATGACCCAGTATAGACATTACCTCAATCAAGCTGAGGACATATTTGAAACAGAAAAGAAGTCATTTCCTAAAGAGTTTCTAGTAACAAGGAATTTTAAATGCCCATGAATAGTGAAGGATTTACTATGGGCACATTTAAAATGTGTAAGACCTTAGTGTTGTCTTATTTACATCTTATCATATATTAATAAAGTAAATATTTACTTATAAGGAGTTTTATGGATTTATCAGCAACCTCAGTTCTTCATTCTACCTTCCTTAGGTTCCTGAAATTCAATTACTGCATTGCTTGGTAATTCACCTTCTTTGTAGGTTTTCAAGATCTAACTCCTATGTTTTGAAAGACATAGTTTTCATCAGAAATATCACTAAGCACTCTATCTTTGCTCTTTTATATTTAATCCTCAAATTCATCTGGAGCCTAGACAAATGTTGATCATTGCAGTAAACAGGTTCTTCACATATGTGTGTTGTACTATTCAAGGATTATCTCTCAACCTGTTACAGAAAAGAAATCTGAGGTCCAGAGAATCTGGAAAGATACTAATTGAAGTAGAATATAATCTGTATTTGTTTCCTATTGCTGCTGCAATAAGCTGCCACAAATTTAGTGGTTTAAAGCAACACAATGTGATCTTATAGTTCTGGATTTCAGAAGTCCAAAATGGGGTATTACCAAGCTAACATCAAGGAGTTAGCTGTGTTCCTTATGGAGGCAATAATGGACAGTCTGTCACCCTGCCTTTTGCTGCTTCTGAAACTGTTTGCATTCCTTAGCTTGTGGTCCTTCCAAATCAACAAAACCACTCCTATCACTGGAGATTAAGATGTAGGTATCTTTGAGGGCCATGATTCTACCCACCACAGAAGCCCAGATTTGTCTGAAGGCAGTTTCTAAGAAATTTCTAGTTGACATTTATTTATCCACTCAATAATTGTTTTCATTCACGCCTGCTATTTGCAAGACTATGTTCTAAGCTCTGAGGATATAAAGAAGAACAAGACAGTCACCACCTCTGCAGCTCAAATATCTCCCTAGTCATTTGTCCACCTCTTCCAAGATATTAATCCATTAAAATTCACTGAGTCTGTTAAATGGACACATCACACTGGGTGGAAAGGGGAGGAAAGAAATACAAATTAAGATCTGTGGTCTTGAGGATTGTTCAGTCTAGATGAGAAGATGAAATGTATACAAAAGAAGATAAAAGTAAACAGAGGAAAAGGGTATAATGAATTTGCCTTGAGAAATAACTCCCTTTGTATGAAAAAAAATTGTTGAAAGTGCTTGGAGTAGAAGAGAAATAATCTGAGGTTGTTGAAGTCAGCAAGCAAAAAGGCTCAGAGAGGTAGAAAGTCACTCTGCATGAATGAGAGGAAAGGATTTACTAGTTTGCTCCTAGAAGGAAAGTGCAAACAGATAGAAGGAAAGGGTAATGAATTCGCCTCTGATACAGGATGGCTCTGGGGCTGGTATCAGGGATGTGCCTACATCTGAGGTCAGGAGACCCTAGTTATGGAGAGACTGAAAGATGAAAAAATTTGACATCATAAAGGAAAAAGGAAGACAACTTTGAATGTAATCAGTTCTTTCAAAGAGGGTAAAATCCATTCACCGGCAGACATCTGAATGAGTGAAAAATCTATTCTTCAGTGTAATCAGTGTTAAAAATAATTTTAATTATCAGCATTTACAAAGCTTGGTGTATAGCAATGCATGCCACAATCATGCTACTAGTCTCCTCTTAGCAACCAAGTAGGATATATCAAAAATCCTTATATGGCTAATGGAGAAATCTGATAAAACCCCCAAGGGGAGGGAGTACAACAGTCAGGATGAAAACTTCCAGCTCTATAGATTCAATTCACAGTAAGCTCAGCTAAGCCATTTCCTATTAAATGCAGGCATGTTGCCATGTGGGGCTCAGAACTGGCCTCTGACTGCAGACAGGAATGTTTGCTCATTTCTTTCCTTGATGATTTGGGAACTCCCAGATGTTGATGAAGGGCTTGACAACTTACATCCAGGTGGAAAGTAAAAACAGCTTTATCAAACCAGCTGTTGAGAGTACATGACACCACGCATCCAGATGTTTGGAGGCATCTGGTATTGGGGGAACATTTCCCCCTCTATCCAGCTATCTGAGAAAGATCTATTTAACAGTGGGATATCTGTCTACCACAAGGGATCTCGCACCTGGCATCTGGCTTGCAGGCAGGTGATGAGCAGTAAAAGAATGTTTGATTTTTGTCTTTGTGGGAGAGGCTCTTGATAACTGACAGCTTTCTGTAGCAGCTGAGGCCCAAGTCTGGGTTTACGCACACAGCACCTCTGTACAGAAAGCCTTCCAATCTGATGTTATACCCATGCAAACTGTCCTTATGATTTAGCGTTTCCTCAATTTCAGGAAGCTACTCTACTCCAGCCTTTCCCTACTAAATTTTCTCTTTTTTGAACTTTCCCTAGCACCCATTTCCATGCTTGATTTTATACTATCACATATTATTTATTGGTATCTTCCAGGTACTTCGTTAGCACTTCCTGCTACATGCGGTTTTCATTAACTCATACTTTCCACACAGAAATATCTTGAATTGTGGGTTTCTGACATTGTATCTGGGAAGACATTGTAAGCTGTGACCCAACCACATTGGTTAACACCATAGTATTTTAGGGTTAAAGCTTGTCAAATGATAACATTAAGCACAGTCCTAAAGGCATTCCCAACAATTCTAGTCTCATAGGTAGTGTGTTTTATTTTGTACCTTGGGTCTAATTGCTCCTATTTAAGGAAGCAGCACTAAAATAGAAGAGACGTTGTCTTACTGCCATATCTGCAGTGTAGACATTCAAGCAATTTTTGTTGTATTAGTCAACTAAGAGAAAGCTTAAGGGCTTATTTATTTTCTCTTAAAAGTAAACATAGATTATTATAAACTTTATTTACTAATGTAAATTTTCATACCAGGCTCAGCTCAGAAGCTACCAGATGTCTTACCTGGGCCAGCGGGTAAGGTGTATGAGTGACGTTCTCCTAACCCTTTCACTTACCGTTATTCCTTACAGGAAATTTTGCTTTGGTTCACTTGGGCTTTTTTATACACACAGTTCCAAATGCATGTGAAACTTCTATGTTAGTCTTAGTTCTTATCGGTAGGTTTTTGTTTTCTTTTTTTTTTTTTTTAGAGATTTTATTTATTTATTTGAAAGAGAGACAGAGAGCATGTGTGAGAAACAGGGAGCCTAAGAAAGAGAGCTGGAGTGGGAGGGGGAGTGAGGAAGGGCAGAGGGAGAGGGGGAAGATCGCTCTCTGCTTCCTTACTCAGGACTCTGGGATCATGACCTGAGCCAAAAGCAGAGGCTTAACCAACAGCCACCCAGGCGCCCCTCTAATCAGTAGCTTTATCTTTAATTTCTATCTCTCTATGTTGCCTTAAAGGTGTTGGAAAGTCTTCCCTTCTACTTTTTATCATTTATCACCCTGATTCTTAAACCTTCCTGAGCACTGACTTGTTAAACTACGAATTCCCAACCCTTGTCTTACAGTGCCCAGGAACCTGCAATTTGTTACAATCCAAGTGATTGTAATAAGGTGGTGTCAGGAAAAACACCATCCTATGGCCGAGCATCTAGCTGTCTCTGGACTATAGCAGGAAGTCAGTACTTACTGTTCACTGCCTTATCTTTTTTTCACCAATTAAAGATAATTCTCAAGCAAGATAAAATCAGGACACTCCTACTGACATAAATATGGATATGTGTTAAAGATTTTGATTTAACTCATTAATGAGGAAACTGGTGAAGGGTTATGAGATCAAGGGAGAACCCCCAAAAGACACATCTATAGACCAAGAATATGGAAACATATGGGTAAATGGAGGTAAACTGTCCTTTTCCACAGAAGAGAAGGGAAGTTGCTTAAACCTCTATAGGACAGAATTTACATGTCTATAGACAAGAATTACACGCATTATTATTAGTTTCAGAGCTGTAAATGGCTCAAAGACAATGAAAGACCAGAAGCATATAATCTAGAAGGGTGTGATTTAAACAATGTGCAGTTTTCCACTGAAGTAGAGCATTTTCCTACTCATGTTGGAGGCGAATGTAAGAAGAAAGAACAACTTGAATGGAAAATACAGAGGGCAGAGAAATCAGAATATGAAGGAAAGGCAAGCAATCCCATGGGGTTAGAACTCAGGGGTAGGAAGTCAGTGGTGCAGCAAAGAGGTGGTATAGAGGAGGGACGGGAAGTGGAAATGCATGGGTAAGACGAGAGGCTAATCATGCAAGGAAAATGCAATGTGTGGTCCTGGACCAACTAGGATGGGGCAGATTTGTGCCTTTGATAGCTCTGACTCAGAGAAAAGCCAGCTCACCTCTCCACCCCCCCAGTAATACCATTCCATACTGGTCCTGGTCACCAGAAGGTTGGGACTTTCCTTTTTTGAAAGTCCGTGGTTTCAGTTATCTCTGTTTAGAAACCTCACCCAGAGGACACAGGTGGTAGCAAGAGATTAGCTTTTGAGGGGCACAGTTTAGGTCATCAAGTCCCCGTTTGACATTTCAATCATATCCTTGCTTTTAAGGTCCTGGGTGTATCTGTATCTTAATATAGCCAAAGAATTATAAAGTCATCTCATGTCCCCTTTGTGGGCACAGGATATTGCAGAAATAAAGCTGATGGAAATAGTCACATGGTTTGACCAAATGGCATCATCAGAGTCTTCAATCTGCCACATCCCTAATGTCATCCAGTTTGGAAGGGCAGCTGCCAAGTTAGAAGAGCCTGGACATTCCATGAAACAGGTGCCTTCTTTTTCCAGGACCCAAGTGAGAGCCTAAGATACTTTCCGTACGGTCAGAAAGCACATCATTAGAAAACATGCTTGAATTGCTTAACTGGGACATTTGGGCTCAGTTCCCAAATCCATTTTTAGTTTGGATTCATCATCAGAAATTGTGACAATATTTGGAGAGACTCCAAAGGGAGTGGTCAGAAAATTAAAAGAAAAACATCTCATTAGAGGGAACAAGTTATTTTTGTGTAATGAAAATTTGACCAGTTCAAACACTTATTGAATATTCATTTCAGTTAGGATAAAATCTAAAGTCTTTGACACCATTTACAGAAGCCCTCTGTGCATTCTATGTTGGAACTCTCCATTATTCTCTTTCACTTACCATTTTCCCCACCACACACCATAGCCCCAACACACATTGAGTCCTCTGTTTGATACACAATCCCTGACCCTTTATGGACCTTACTGACTCCTTAGCTTCATCTGAGATACCATTCTCACCAGAAAGCATTTCCTGCCTCCTCCAATCTGGGTTAGGTGCCATTCTGTGTTCTTATATCACTTTGTATTTCTTTAATCAAAGTATTTATCACCCCATCTAATACGTGCCTCTCTCATCAAACTGTAAGCATGGAGCCACAGGTTGAGATTTGTAGCTATTTCGTTCATCACACTTTCAGTTCTGGCAAAGTACCTGCAACATCACAGGAACTCAGAATATTTGCAGAATTAAGGACCAGTTGAGCAAGAGACAAAATAAACAGATGAATGAATGAATTACAGAGTGAATTAATGAATTAAATGAATGAATATATATACAGGGAACTGTATATTTTTCTTAAAGTAAGTAGTGAAAAAGAACAAATAATTATCTTAAGTCTGGGAAAAATTATCTTATAAAAGAGTCAGTAGGTTTTTGCTCCAGATGGCACAGATAATGCCCAAAGCTAAAAGATGCTTGGAGTTTCAACTCAAAGTTTTCTTTTCTTTTCTTTCCTCCCTCCCTCCCTCCTTTCCTTCCTCCCTCCCTCCCTCCCTCCCTTCCTTCCTTCCTTCCTTCCTTTCCTTCCTTCTTAGAGAAAGAGACTGCAGGGTGAGGAGGCAGAAGGAGAGGAAGAGCGATAATCTCAAGCAGACTCCCAACTCATCATGGAACCTGACAGGTGCTTGATCTCAAGACCCTCAAATCATGCCCTGAGCTGAAATCAAGTGACAGCCGCTTAACCAACTGAGCCACCCAGGTGCCCCAACTCAAAGAATTTTTCTATAAACAGAAGCCTAACTATGGAGCAAATCACCTCACAGGTAGATAAGCATGCAGAAGAAAGGATGCTGAGTGGGTGGGATGTTGTACGGAGATAATCAGCGACAGATAGTGCGGAATTGGGGGTGGGTGGTATCTGCTAAATGGAGGAAACAAGAGGAGATAGCTTATTGATCTATCATTCACTCATTCACTCAGTCACTCAAGAGTTGACTTGCCTTTTCAGGGTCTGGGTCTGCAGGTTCAGTGTGTGAAAGCCTTAGGGAAAAGTTCTCATCCAGAATGGCTCCCCTGGAGTCACCATGAGATTTATGGCTTCAGCCCCATAGCCTTACTCTGGGGCCATGTGACTGAAGATGAGACTTCTAACACCACTTGTGAAAATAAGTCTTTCTGGACAAAGGCCAAGATGGAGGCTACAACCTGGCAGATGGGTGAATGACCGCAGATCAGAGCTGCTTCTTGATGGCACTGATGAGAGGTGGTGGAACAGTGAAGGACAGTCTTCATGGGGACCAACAGGAAGGAAAACTTAACAAATTATTAAAGCAGTGAACCTTTCAAAGTGAGATCTGAGAGAAACTAATGCTATGCCAGCCTGAGTGACAGGTCCAGATGTATGTACTTTCCACACAAGTCACCTGTGAGGTAAATACCATTATCCCTATTCTACAGACGAGGAAGCGGAAGCCTGGGGCATGCATCTGGTGCATGGCAAGTAGCTATTACTCAGATCCAGTCAGTCCTGCTTAAGACTGTAGCTTCCTAAAGGAGAAGAAATGAAATCTCATAGAAAAAGTTGCCACCTTGGGCACAATAAGCAAACTGGATTGGAACTACAGGGCGGAGTCATTCTCAACAAACTTGAGGAAACCAGCCTGTCCTTATGCCACTTCCTCTCTCACACCCCATGCTGCTTCTTCCACAGCCTTCTGGCAGATTCTGGAATATGCCGGGCTCTTTCTAGCTTCACTGCCATAGTTCTTGTTCTTCTTGCTTGGAATATTGTTCCTGAGCAATATGTGGCTCCTTCTCATCTTTCAAATGTTGGATGAAATGTCACCTTCTCAGAGAGGACTTCCCTTCCTTCCTGGTGGGAGTACTCTCTCATGCTTGACTCTCTATCACGTCACCATTTTTGTTCCTTTTTCTAGGACATTTTGTCCTCTATATATTTACTTTTTAATGTAAGAGTTTGTTATGAACTATATGTTTGTGCCCATCCCCTCCTGATTCATATAGTAAAACCCTAACCCCCAATGTAATGAAATTTAGATGTGGGACTTCGTGGAGTTAGTTAGGCTTAAATAAGGTCATGAAGGAGGGAACCCTGTGATGGGATTAGTGTCCTACAAAAAGGAGACCAGAGCTGGCTCTTTCTCTCTCCACCATGTGAGAACACAGAGAAACGGCAACTGACTGAAAGGCAGGAAGGGGACCCTTTCCAGGAAGTGAACTGCCACCACCTTGATCTTGGACTTTCCTGCCTCTAGAACCATGAGACTTAAAGTTCTATTGGTTGAGCCACCCACTCCCAGTATTTTGTTATGGCAGCCTAATGAGATGACTAATACACAATTTATCCGTACATCGTTTGCTCCTCTATATTATAAACTCCCAATGCAGGGACCAAGAATTCTTAAAAGGAAGATTTTTCTGGTCTATTTTACCACTATTTCCCCTGCACCTAGGAAGGAAGGATGGCCAGCCCCTGGGGAGTTTCCTTGCCTTAAGTGTGTCCACTGAAAGATCCAATTAGTTAGTTATCTCCCCAACTTCTCGAATAGCACGAATTTTATAATGCTTAAATTTTAAAATACTGTCAACTCAGTGGGAACAGATTAAATAATCTCTCTGGGACTTCAGACATCTCTTCCCCATGTTTTCAAATATTATGTCATTCACTCCCAGACCTTCTCAGCTTCATCACATCTTACCTTCACTGCACTTCAGCCACACTTATCATGGCTTAACCCTTGCTCTTGTTATCATCCAGAATTTTGTTAGAATTCTTAAATAGCAGCATCATAGTTATTTGCTTCTGCTTCCAACAATTACAGGTCTCTGAAACCCTGACTCATTCAACCCTTGTCTTCTGTCCTCTTAGAAATTACAGGGTCTTGTAAGTCCCAATAAGTCAGAGTTCTTCAAATCTTAGGTTTGAATCTAAACTTACAATCTATATTTGGATCTATGATTAATTTTCTAAATCAATCCATGGCCCATGGAACAAATGTGACCTGTACCTTTTCTTGTAAAAAACTTTTATTGGCACACAGACAAGCTCATCTGTTTACATCTATGGTTGCCCTCATGTTATAATGCAGAGTTGAGGAGTTGCAGAAGAGTCTGTATGGCCCAAGAACCCTAAAAGATTCACTATATACCTTTTGCAGAAAAAACAAAATTACCAACCTTCCATCTAAACCAGTGACCCCCAAAGTGAACAATGAAAGATGATCTTGGTATTAAAGAAAATTTTAGAAATTCTATTTCTAGTTATTGCTACCTAAATGGAAAAGAAAGAAATGAATTGAATTTGTTTATATCTAATGACACATAGGTACTGATGTTCTCAGTTCATCTGGGAGACAGTCATCTGTCATAAAAAATAAAGAAGATACTCTGAGGAAGAAGAAAATGTCCAGAGTTTGAAGATGTTTCCAGAGGCATCTTCATTCAATTTTCTACATACTATAACTTTATATAGTTTGCAAGTACCTGGCTAAGCTGATTTAGATGACATATTACCTAGCAATACCTTAATTAAACATCAAAACAGACAAGTATCTTTCAAATATTCCTGCAGAGATTGAAGATTATCCTAATGACGCAAAGTACGGGCAAATAATAACTTGGAAGGATGCAAGTGCTTCATCAGTCATATTATAAGGTATATAAAAATTAATGGTATTATCACATTTGACATGAAGTCAGCAAAAAAAGTTCTAAATTATCAGGAAGACTATTTCACATGTGAAATTGTCTCTCCTATCATTAATGTTGAAATTTGACCTACATGTTTTTTGTGTCTTCAGCAAGGAGAGCATGAAGCCATTACTATAAACAAGCCACTACTATAAACGTTTAAACTTCAGTATTCACAACATGAAAAGTTCTATAATTTAGGGTGATTTTTAACTTATTCAATATGTAATCAAATACTTTACAAATTTTGCTTCACTTTGTGACATTTAGCAGTATTTTTAAAATTTATTAATAATACATGACAGACGTGAAACATTTTTTTCTTTTTGTCACAATAAAAGGAGTTAAAATGAAAACTAATATGATGATAAGTGAAAATACATTTATTATTCAGCAAATACTTTTAGAGAATTCCTAAAAATAATTCTGTAGGGGGTTGTGATGTCTGTATTGTGTGAAAGTACAGATGTTTCTGAATGTCTCAACTAAAATGGTATTTTTTCCCTAGATTCTGTTTCAGAAGTGAAACAAAAGAAACAGCTTTCTAGAGACCCCTAAAATAATGAGTTGGACAAAAAGACCTATTCTGTAAAGAAAATTACTTCTGTAACCATAACAATAGCCATAATCATATCTCCTAAATATTTTCTCACAGAACTGGGTTCAGTCCAAGCACAACTGGAACAGGTAAAATTGAAACAACAACAACAACTACAAATCAAAAAGATTCTGGGGAATATTTCCAGAATTTGGTTAAAAAGCATTTCCTCCCCCACTCATATGCAAAGGAATAAATCTGCTCCTGCCCACATAAAGAAGAGAGAGTGTTCAAAGGACTACAAATGTCCTTAAAGATGAGAGACGATGATCATCAGGTGATGGCAATGATGACAGAAGACTTTCAACATGCAAGTTACCCTAAACACAGTTTACAAATGTCTTAATAAACAGACATTGCGTTTGGGATAGTTAAAGATTTCCTACTGATTCTGAACACAATATGACCAAATTTAGCAGACTTATCTACAAAAAGGTCTGATAATATGGTAGAATACTTTGTAGGATTTCTAAGTTTTCTCCAAAGGATCAAACATTCCTAAAATCTGGTTTAATACTGCAGCACTGAGTGTTTTAATTCATCATCTACTTAATCACAAAACTTTTTAAACTTTAAAACTTGTTCAGTCTGTCTCTCTCTCTGTCTCACTCTCTCTCCTTCCTCTTTCAAATATTGAAAAAGAAATACAGAAAGTAGTTCAATAAGCTTCTGTGTACCCATTAGTCACCTACAACCACCATCAATTCATACCCACTCCTGTTTCCTTTGTATCCACATGTATGTGCTCATCCTAACATTAATTTATTTGAAGCAAATATCAGACATCCTAACATTCACTCATAAATATTTCAGTGTATTCACACATACCAATCTAGACAGAGGGTACTTAAAAATATAGAGAGAGCTATCCTACCATTATCACACACAGAAATTAATAATTCTCCATAGGTCTCTTACTCAAGTATGTATATTGCTTAAACAATAAGATTATGCTCCACCAAAGTCTGTATTCATATAATTATCAAAACCCCTCAAATAATTGTATCTTGAATGTTGAACTCTTTTGCTTTGCAATAGCATTCACAATAATATAAACTCTCTCTTTTGGCAGAATATGTTTCCAAATACTTTTACTTCTAGCCCATGAACTGGATAAAAGAATCAGATAATTATCGGAATTATTTTAATGGATTTTCTATCTTGCGATGATACCAATATAAAGCTGACATCACTTCCTAGTTTACTAGTTCTTCCTGTGCTAAGTTAATGAAACCACTACATATATAGCCGTGATTTTAGCTTTCATATGTGCACAAGAAAAACATGGAATTGAAGATAAGTGAAATTAATACAGAAAATAAAACCATTTGATCTAAGTGAAAAGTCATGCTTTTTGTAATGAAATATAAACATAACTTATTCAAACACAGACTTCTGATAATAACTCCTCTCTTTTGAAGTAGATGCTGACAATTCTTCAATAGATCTGAATGTCCTGGTTTTCACATGGTCTGTGATATCAGCACTGACCCTCTAATGGAAAGTAGGTGTCAACCAACATGTTGCATGGTATGTGTTTATCAGCATCTCCCTGGAGAAATGTAAACTGGATCTTCAAGTTTTCAGCTGCACACTTTTTAAAAAAAACTCACTGCTGTCAAAGGATCTTACTGAAAAATTTTAAAAGTGAACTAAAAAATTAATTTTGTCTTTTTTTTAATTTTATTTTTATTATTTGCCCAAGGGGTACAGGTCTGTGAATCATCAGGCTTACATCTTTCACAGCATTCACCAAAGCACAAACCCTCCCCAATGTCCATAACCCATCCACCCTATCCCTACCCTCCCACCCCCCAGTAACCCTCAGTTTGTTTTGTGAGATTAGAAGTCTCTTATGGTTTGTCTCCTTCCCCATCCCATCTTGTTTCATTATTTTTCCCTCCCTACCCCCCACGACCCCTC
>LNAC01000112.1:420586-447276 GCA_002007465.1 Ailurus styani | reverse complement strand
TTTTTTTTTTTTTTAAGATTTTATTTATTTATTTGACACACAGAGAGAGAGACAGTGAGAGAGGGAATACCAGCAGGGGGAGTGGGAGAGGGAGAAACAGGCTTCCCGCTGAGCCGGGAGCCTGATTCGGGGCTCGATCCCAAGACCCTGGAATCATGACCTGAGCCAAAGGCAGTCGCTTAACCAACTGAGCCACCCAGGTGCCCCCCCAAAATTAATAAATTATTGTAGATTTAGATCCTGTAATAAATGGCAAAATCACTGTAGCAAAAACATCTAGGTTACTCTCTTCCTCGACCCCTTTCTCTCTCAATTTCAAGTACACCAAAACTGTAATTCCCCATGTCTCCCCTTTAAATGGGGTCTTGCAAACTCACAGATACTGACAGAATCTGGCACTACTGGTCGTGCAATGGGAGACCGGTAAGGTCAGTGGCATTGAATATTCTCCTCCCACCAGAAGAAACTAGAAGCAATCTTCTGCCACTGGCCAGTCCAGTCCAGCACAATTTATTTCACCAGTAAGCTCTCTGATTGTATGTTGGTAGGGAGATGTTAAACATGTTGAGTCTGGACAAGGTCACCAAAAGATAGGGTTCTGTTCCCTGACTGTGTGAACCTCACACATGTTCATGGAAGACCATGGTGGAGGCAGGAAGGAAAAGTGGATGACTACCAAACTCAACCTTACTCATTTCAGTGCATATGCACATTAATAATAATACCTCAGCTCAGAAAAGGAGAACTATGGGACGAATGCTAAACAAGACAGGGCACAAGAACAATAGGCTTAAATGGGATTGTGTTAGGCAAACTAGGATATATGCCTACATACTCTTCAAATTTCCATGAATAGAAATGCAGAGATAGCTCAAACCAACTTGTTTGAGTCTTGGATAGAGGAAGCTGAATGTAAGAACTATTTTTTATAATGAGATTTTGAGGCTTCCTTGAACAATTTTACCCAAGAATGGTTGATTTCAACTAAATGTTAGGTATTAAGAACAAAACATTTTGAATATATATTACTTCTTACTATGTTGAGAATGACTGATAGACAACAGTCCTAGAGTCAACTTTCCTCTAGAACTTTAGCTCAATTTTTTTTCTCATTGTTGTAACTTCAGGATAAATTAAAGAAGTCTTTTTTTTTAAGTTTTTATTTATTTATTTGAAAGAGAGAGAGAGATTACAAGTAGGCAGAGAGGCAAGCAGAGAGAGAGGAGGAAGCAGGGTCCCTGCTGAGCAGAGAGCAATGTGGGGCTCAATCCCAGGACTCTGAGATCGTGACCTGAGCTTAAGGCAGAGGCTTTAACCCACTGAGCTACCCAGGCACCCCATTCTGTCAATTCTTTGTAGCTTATGGAGTTGTCCCTCTGGGAGATGCATCTCCATTTAGTTGACATGAGGGCATGACATTCTGATTTCTTGCTTTTGTCCCTCCTGCTCCCTTTTCTTGACTCTTCCTTTCGTGTCATGGAGATTAACCCAGGATGAAAGTGAAATATCCAGAGAACCTCAAGCACAAGGGCTCCAGCTCATATGAATCAAGTCATACACAGAACATGTTGCTTCCACCAACAGGGGCAATCCTTCCACCAAAGAGAAGCCACCAACCAGTTTATGTGGCAGATCATTACTTGGTGACAGCTTAAGACCATACTGGGAAATTGCTCGGTCAGTAGAAGTAATGAGAAGAGGAGAAATAACATTTTGGACCCACTCACTAATAGTTGGCTCTGTATCACCTCATTTCATCCTCCAAATTTGCAGGAAAAGTGAGTATTATTAGCCAAATTTCATAAATGATGAAACTCAGCCTTGGGACCCATAGTGTGAGAAGGAACAGGGATTCCATTGGAGAAGACCCTTGGAAAATCTTCTGTTTTATGGGGTGGGGACTCATCAACCTTCATGTGTGGAAATTATTCCTTCTCACGGCAAACAACTGCACTGTGACCACTTTGAATTTTACCTGAGCCTTGTGCTCCTGGAAAAGAGCAATGATTAAGAACCATCTCACTTCCCATGTTTTGGGGTTCTGGGAAATGGCTTACTGGAAAGAATCACACCCCCGCAGATGAGTTACATGAGGTTCCCAAATGCCCTCATTGTTTGCCTATGACAAGAACAAACATACACTTTCCACCTCCCATTCAGTGCTTCACAAATGATTAAAGTAGTTGTTCCCACACAGCAGTTGGGACAAAATGCCCCTTAACCTGACAATGATCAAGTTTTGGTCCCCTTAGACTCCTGAACTTTGATGCGTTCTCAGTCTGAGCCAGCAGACAGCCCCTCCTCCATGGCTCCTCCTAGGAACAGGATTGCCTCAGAGCAAAATGTTCCCTGATCTACCCTCCAGGAAGACCACCTCCACCTGTCCATCTCACTTCCACACGGGGTTCTTTTTGGTCTTGATCCCTACTCCGGATAAAAGAAAAGTCCTTTTTTGTCCAAGGGTGTGATGTGCCTGAAGATCTACGGTTACACAGTTCTTTGTTTTGCAATAGTCCTTTTCTCACTCTTGTGATAATCCTTTCAAATAAAAGTCTCTACATACCTAAGTCTGGATTTGGTTTTGTTTTAAATAGACCTTATTTTAAGAATTGTTTTAGGGTCACAGCAAAATTGAGCAGAAAGTATGGAGTACCCATGTGCCTCCTGTCCCCATACATGCACAGCCTCCCCATTATCAACATCTCCCACCTGAGTGGCACATTTGTTATCATCAGAGAACCTACACAGACACAACATTATTACCTAAACTCTGTAGTTTACATCAGGGCTCACCCTTGATGCTTTACATTTTATGGGTTTTGACAAATGCATAATGACATATATCCATCACTGTAGTATCATCCAGAGTAGCTTCACTGTCCTAAAAATCCTCTGGGCTCTACCTATTCATCCTCCCCTCCTCCCTAACTCCCGGCAACCACTGATTATTTTACTGTCTCCATAGTTTCGCTTTTTCTTCCAGAACATCATATTATTGGAATCATATAGTATGCAGCCATTTTAGATGGGTTTCTTTCACTTAGTAATATACTGGATTTGTTTTTCTTTTTAATTTGGCAATTGGTAACTGAGAACATTGATCCTGAAGCATTTGCAAAGGTCCTATGAAACCTCTCTTTAGATAGAAATTGTGCTTACCTGCTGTTTAATGCTTTTGTAACAAATTGGAGAAGGAGCTCCCCCTTTGTGTGTCAAATGAAAGAAGATTGTTCTGATTGCAAGTTGCTTCATGGCCAGCATTTCTGCCCCAGGGGAGGTTATAAAAGGGATGATTGGATGCAGTCACCAGGTCACGCACAAAGTCCTTGGCTGTAGACAGTGGTAGGTTCCTTGCGGGGCTAATGAGGCATAAGTTTCAGGGCCTCTCATATTGTATTCACAATTTTGCATTCTTTTTCTTAAGAGGGTCCTGCAAATAAATGTATAAGCTTCATGGCCCCCTAAAACCTGGGTCCCTCCCCTGGCTAGAGGTTACGTCAAATTCCCCTTTGCCTGTCTCTTCATCCTAGTGAGATCTGCCAGCTCCTGGTCCAGGACTTCTCACACAGTCAAAATAAGCTTGTGTCAGTACTGAAAATAGGGCAGCTATGAATGTTGTACAGCCCCGTGTTTACAACAGGGAATAAAGAGACAGAACAAAACTCACGGGGGGTCTTAAATCTTCCATCTCATCACATTTAGAAGCATCAAAGAAAGACCCTACCCCAGGAAGTACTCACTTCTGTTTCATGTAGCTCCAGAATTGATTCTATCCTAGGGTCTATCCACGAAAATAACTGTGCTAGTCTTAAAATAATTACACCCATAGATAAGCCAATCAAATGAAGAAGAGACCTGTTTCTGTACATTATGTAGACTCAAAGTACTGTTAAATTTCAGAATAAAATCAGAGTGGATGGAATGCCTTTGGATTCTGACGTGTAACCAAATCATCAGCATTATTCTGAGAAAAATAACATAGAGTCAGCACAGTTTGCAAAGCATGTTTCCAGAATGTCCCATCCTCCAACCCACCCATCCCTAGCACACTCTCCCTGCCCTTTCCAGAATTCCTCTGGTACCTGTAATCCAAGGAGCTATGCGGGCAAGCCTGATAGTAATAGTGAACATTTATTGATACTGATAATGCTCCAGACACTATGATTGATGCTTTTCATATACTAACTCATTTAATCTGTTGAGGTTGCAGGAAGGTGCAATAAATACATCCTTGTCTCCCAGTTCAGAACCAAATGAGAAATAAAAGTCAAGAAACAAACAGAAGGAGTCTTACATTTTTTTTGTTTGTTTGTTTTAATGTCAGTTTTATTACCTATAAGGATGATTTGAGGGTATGGCTTTAACCCTCTAGCCATGATGGGATTCCTCACTACTTCACCCCTGGACTCAATAGACTTGTTCCTGCCAGCACTGGCTCAGCTGGTCAATTGAGCCCTCCCCACAGGGGTTACACCTGGGCATCCCACATACCGTGTGGCTGGGGAGAAGGACTAGTCTCCTTGGAGAAAGACAGGGTTGGGGGAAGAGCTATCTAATTTCTTCTTCCATATTTACTCAGTCAGAGAAGCTACCCCTTGTTGAGAGTGAAAGCATGGAGGGTTAGATGGAAGCCAGGAATAAAACTTTAACAGAACTCCTTCTCTATGGAAATGAGGAGGCCAAAAGAACAGAAATTCTTCCTATCATAATCCTTTAAATAAAACCAAGGCGTAAAGAATATTAAGTGCTCCATTTTGAACATTTAAAAAACAGGCTAATTGAGAATTTAAATCCTTGCACAAGGATGGCTTTTGCAAATGCAAGAGGCACGCAGGCCCATCCAATCCCAGAGATCAGGCTCTTATGCTCACTAGATGATATATCAAGAGTACATTCATGAGGTACAGAATGCTGCCAACCCTTATTAGCTTATTTCACTTTGCTGAGCATCCCTGATGAAGACTGTTATGTTGGAATAGATCCTGAACATTGGAATCACCCACCTGTGGCCAGGAGTCCTAGCTCCCCACTCACTGTGTGTTAGCAAGCTGTTCCTAGTTCTTGATTTCTTTACCTGAAAATTTGGAGAGGTAATGTTTGCTTCACTGGGTTATTGTAAAAATCAAATGAGACAGTGAGTATTACACTCTTGGCACATAACAGTGCCCACTCGAAATGTAATATTAATTATCTTCCCTTTTCCTACTATTTTATAGGCAGACAGATGTCATTGTTCCCTTTACAGATGAGTAAACTGAGACTGGGAGAGATTGAGTAATGTACTCATAGTACTTACATCTGGGCTGATAAGTGAGAATTTTTGATGCTATATCCTTTATGTTTTTCTGTTCAATCAAATAAATGCTAGAATGGATCCATATATGTGGAACTAGATTTAAATGTTGAAAGACCCAAGAAAAATAAGGATTGCCAGGTTTTGAGGAAATTTAGTTAAAAGAGCCAAACCAAAAGGCTCATTTGGATCCTAGAAGCTCTCCTTGCCAAACCACAATAGCAGGAATGTTAGAAGTGGCTGAGGCCTGGGAGCCTCTCAACCAAGCCCCATGCTTTGCAAATGAGACCCAGAAGCTCTGACAGAGAGGAGATGGGCCTCACCCCGGATCTGGCAGGGATAAAGTTGGAACTAAAATCCAGTATCACCTGGCATTTTCCCAGACTTCTGGGAGGGCTTTTCCTCCTTTAGGTACATTTTTGTTTGTTTGGGATTCCCTTTGCTCATTCATGGGACTGTATGGTACTCCTATAGAATGTCCCCTTGCATGAAACCATGTGTCTTCTTTTCAGCCACCACTCTGGAACTTCTACCTCTGGTTTCTCTGATTTAGTCCCAGGTGCTTCAAGTCCTTTCTGCCTCCCTCCACCCTTTCCCTCAATGCTCCTGTGTCTTCGAATAGATGGAGTTTATCAAGATTAGACCAGCACAAACACTCTTTCTCCAAAATTCAACTGTGAGGCTGAAACCTTCTTTCCCTCTACCAGGGTCCCCTCCCCACCTCTGTAATCAGAGATATCTTTATGGATTCCAACGATTTCTGAGATGGTAATAATAATAATAATAATGAGACCATAATTTTATGCTAATTCTGCTGCAGAAACAGACCAGATGTTTCTACTGCATTAAATGCCTCTTAATACTCGTTCAGCTCTGTGTTCCTATCATTGTCAAAAACATTCATCGCAAAACTGTCCCCATGGACCATTCTGTCACCATCAAGCAGTATATAAAGAAAATAGATTAATCAGAAACCTGCAGTTACAGGCTTCTCTGGTCAGTGCACATTGATAGTTCATTAGGAGAGGAGGAAAAAAATCTGTCAGAGAAACTGTAAGATTTCATCTCTCTGGAGAAAGAACTTATTTTTTTTTTCAACTCATTGTCTTATAATCTAATTTCTCGGAAATGTGTAGGATCAATTCAAATACTTTGGGGGAGATAGTAGCCACTATTAGATATTTGGAGAAGAGACACAAAGAAAGGGAAATGTGACTTATAGTACAGTTTACTTGCTTTAGTGGAAAGTAACATAGGTTTTGGGGTAAAATAAACCTGGAGGTAGCTTCCGAGTCAAAAACTGTATAAACCTAGGCAAATCTCAATGCGATTATCCCTAAAAAGTTTATTAACAGCTTTTACCCTCCGAACTACTGAGGAATGACATAGCATATGCATATGTGTCTAGCATATAAAAAGCCCTGCACATAGTAGGCCCTAAAATAATTTTAGTTTCTCTTCTCTTTGGAAGGTCCCGATTTAACTGTGGGTTGAAGGTGCGGCGACCATGGGTCTATCATGTAACTATCATCTCCCAGTTATCCTTTAATAAAGCTTAAAGTGGATCTTAGTTATAAGGAAGAATTCCTTTGAAGTCAAATTTTTTTTCTTTTTTTTTTTTTTAAGAATTTATTTATTTGAGAGTGAGAGTGAGAGAGAGAGAGTATGCAGAGAAGGAGCTGGAGTGGGAGCTGGAGAGGGAGAAGCAGACTTTCTGCTGAGCAGGGAGCCCAATGTGGGGCTGGATCCCAGGACCCTGAGATCATGACCTGAGACGAAGACAGACACTTAACTCACTGAGCCACCCAGGTGCCCCTGAAGTACAAATTTTTAATTTCTCTTCTGGATTACTCTCCTTGGGTCTTTAGCTCACTTTGTACTGTTGTTTGTTTGTTTGTTTACCCCAAGTATTTAAAAAAATATTAATATGTTTGATTCCTATAGAAGCTTTAGAAAGTAATACTTTTACTCGGCTCATTTTTTTTTTTTTTTAATGAGGCAGCTGTAGTACAAAAGGAATGTGACCAAAGTCACGAAGTTAGTAAGTGGTGTAGTCAGAATTTGAACTCAGGAAAGAAACTTTGCTCTTAAACACTTCATTGCTTTAATTGGAATTCCACTACAAGAAAACGTAATAGTTTTTTCCACCCATAAATTTTCATCTACTTCTCTCCTATAATTTAGCTATCTACCATATGCCCACATATTCAACTAACTTTCCATTTACCCGTCTATAGACATCACTCCTATTTTTCTTTTTTAATATCTATTTTTATTTTTGTAATGACATCCATTCAGGAAACTTTAAGTTGATTCTATGACTAGCAACTATATTGAGTAGGTGGGATTAAGCCTGTAAACTCTTGACCTCTGGCCATTCTATCTATGAGCTGTGTGTTCTTAGAAAGCTTCCCAAACTTGCTGTACTTCATTTTCCTCATCTTGAAAGTAAGGATGATGCTACCATCTATATCAACAGAAGATTTTAAAGATTAATGACTTAAAGCATTTAGAACTGTGCGAGGCACACGGTCATTGTCAGTAAAGAGCTCTTATTAATAGGTATATCTATGTCATCTCTCATTAATTTTACTTCCTTATTTTTATACAGCAATAGCTTACTAAGTATTTTTACATATGTTGACTGACTTTCAACTTTTAAGTAAAAATGTAAGGTAAATATACCTGTTTCTCAGAACAAGTTATCAAAATATGTTATGGGTTGAATTCTGTCCCCCAAAATTGATATATTGAAGTCCTAAGCCCCACTACCTAAGAATGGAAATTTATTTGGATATTGGGTCTTTATAGAGGTAATCAAGTTAAAATGAGTTAATTAAGGTGAGACCTAATCCATATCACTGGTATCCTTATAAAAAGGGAAAATTTGAAAATATATGGGCATAGAGAAAAGACAATGAGAGGAAACACATGGGGAAGATGGCCATTTATAAGTCAAGGAGAAAGGCCTGAAACAAGCCCTTCCTGAACAGCCCACAGAAGGCATTAACACTGGTAATGTCAGCAAGATAGCAGACGAGGATGTTCTCAGCCCATATTCCCCCACAGAAAAAAATATTTGAGAGTATCCACAAACAAAACTGACTTAGTAGGACCTTTGGGGTCTAGGTGGATGACCTCGAAGAAATGGATTAATTTCTAATAACATATATAACCTGTTAAGACTGAATCATGAAGAAATAGAAAATCTTGTAAGACCAATAATGAATAAGGAGATTGAATCACTAATTAAGAACCTCCCAATAAAGCAAAGACCAAGACCAGATAGTTTCACTGGCAAATCATATCAAACATTTATTTTTTTAAGATTTATTTATTTATTTTAGAGACAGAGTGTGTGCGTGTGTGGGGGGAAGGGGCAGAGGGTGAAGAGGAGGGAGAGGGAGAGAATCCCAAGCAGACACCCCACTGAGTGTGGAGCCCAACATGAGGTCTGATCTCATGACCCTGAGATTATGACCTAAGCCAAAATCAAGAGTTGGATCCTTAACCAACTGAGTCACCCAGGTACCCTGAATTATACCAAACATTTAAAGAAGAATTAATGTCAATCTTTCTCAATTGATTCCAAAATGTCAAAGAGAAAACATTTCCAAACTCATTTTATGAGGCCAGCATTTCCTGGTTCCCAAAGCCAGACAAGGACACCACAAATGAAGAAAATTATGGGCCAATATCCCTAATGAATATATATGTAAAAATCCTCAATAAAATATTAGCAAATCAAATTCAACGATACATTAAATAATGTAGATAGTAGAATAATACACTATCATCAAATGGCATTTATCCCTGGGATGTAAGAATGTTTTGACATATGCAAATCAATAAATGTGATATACCACATTAACAGAATGAAAGGTAAAAATTATATATAATCATCTCAACAGATAAAGAAAAGATAAAAACATTTGACAAAATTCAACACCTCTTCATGATAAAACTCTCATCAAATTAGGTTTAGAAGGAAGACATTTACCTTAACATGAGAGGCCATATATGACAAACCCACAGCTAACTTTATACTCAATGGTAAAAGACTGAAAGATTTTCCTCTGTGATCAGGAACGAGATAAGGATACCCACACCTGCCACTGTTCAACAGCATACTAGAAATCACAGCCAGAGCAATTAGGCAAGACAAATAAGTAAGAGGATCCACATTAGAAAGTAAGAAGTAAAACTCTTTCTTTGCAGATGACATGATCCCATATATAGAAAAATCTAATGACTCCACTAAAAATTGTTAAAACTAATAAATGAATTCAGTAAAGTTGGAGAACACAAAATTAACATACAAAAATCACCTGTGTTTCTATACACTAACAACAAACTCTCTGAAAAGGAAATTAAGAAAATAATCCCATTTACAATGGCACCAAAAAGAATAAGATACTTAGGAATAAATTAGAACAAGGAAGTAAAAGAACTGTACACTGAGAACTATAAAACATTGATGAAAAATTGAAAAAAACATGAATAAATTGAAATATATCCCATGTTCATGAATTATTAGAATTAATGTTAAAATGTCCAAAATTACCCACAGATTCAATGCAACTTATTTCAAAATTCTAATGGCACCTTCACAGAAATAGAAAAAAAAAAAGAAAAAAGCTATCTTAAAATTTATGTGAATACAAAAGCTATTGAACAGAAAAAGTGATCCTCAGGAAGGCAAGCAAAGCTGTAGGCATCACACTTCCTGCTTTCAAAATATAGTTCAAAGTTACAGTAATCAATATATTATTGGCATAAAAACAGATACATAGACCAACAGAGCAGAATAGACACCCAAAATAAATCTACGCATTTGCAGTCAACTTATCCCTAACAAGTTGCCACAAACACACAACAGGGAAAGGACAGTCTCTTCAATGAATAATGTTGAGAAAACTGGATATCTAAATCCAGAATAATGAAATTGGATCCTTACCTCACACCATACACAGAAATAAACTCAAAATGTGGTAAGAATTAAACGTAAGAGCTGAAATTATAAAACTACTGAAGAAAATATAGGGGAAAAGCTTCCTGACATTGGTCTGGGCAAGAATTTTTGGGGTATGACTCCAAAAGCACAGGTTCCAAAAGCAAAAAATAGACAAGTGAGATTGCATCAAACTAAAAAGCTCTACCTGGGCGCCTGGGTGGCTCAGTGGGTTAAAGCTTCTGCCTTCGGCTCAGGTCATGATCCCAGGGTCCTGGGATCGAGCCCTGCATTGGGCTCTCTGCTCAGCAGGGAGCCTGCTTCCTCCTCTCTCTCTGCCTGCCTCTCTGCCTACTTGTGATCTCTCTCTGTCAAGTAAATAAAAAATAAATAAAACTTAAAAAAAAATAAAAAGCTTCTACCCAGTGAAGAAAACAATTAAAAGACTCAAAAGACAACCTAAGAATGTGAGAAAATATTTGAAAGCCATATATATGATAAGAATTTTATATTTTACTCCCCACAACGAATTTTTAATAAATACATTAAATTTAATAAATAAATAAATAAAATTTAAATTTATTTTATTTTGTCTTACTATTTTTTTATGTTATGTTAGTCACCATACAGCACTGGGTGCTATACATAAACAATGAATGATGATAAGAATTAATATCCAAAATATATAAGGAACTCGACTCAGTAACAGGAAAATAAACAGATTTATAAAATGAGCAAAGAACCCAAATCCAGATTTCTCAAAAGAGGACAGGTGCAAATGGCTAACAGGTATATGAAAAAGTCCTCAACATCACTAATCATCAGGGAAATGGAAATGGGAACTAGCTCATTTCATTTCACAATGAGATATCATCTCACACCTGTTAGGATAGCTGTTATTAAGAAGACAAGAGATCACAAACATCTGTACACCGTTGGTGGGGATGTAAATTGGTATAGCCATTATGTAAAACAGTTTGCGGGGTCCTCAAAAATTTTAAAATACAACTACAATGTGATCCAGTTATCCCATTTCTGGGTGTATATCGAAAAGAAATCAAATTAGTATCTCAAAGAGATATCTGCACTCCATGTTTATTATAGCATTATTCACAGCTGCCAAGATATAGAAACAATCTGAATATCCATTGACAGATGAATGGATAAAGAAAATGTGTTATATGCATACAATGGAATATGAAAGCCTTAAAAAACAAGGGAATTCAATCACTTGTGACAACCTGGATGAACCTGGAGGACATTATGCTAAGTAAAATAACCCAGATACAGATCCAGAAAAAATAAATGCTGCATGATCTCACTTTTATGTGGAATCTAAACAAGCCAAACTCATAAAAGCAGAGAGAAGGATGGTGGTTTCTAGGGCCTGGGGATGGAGAAATGTAGAGATATTTGTCAAAAAGGCTGGGAGTGCCTGGGTGGCTCAGTGGGTTAAAGCCTCTGCCTTCAGCTCAGGTCATGATCTCAGGGTCCTGGGATGGAGCCCCGCATCGCATCGGGCTCCTGTTCAGCAGGGAGCCTGCTTCCTCCTCTCTCTCTGCCTGCCTCTCTGCCTACTTGTGATCTCTCTCTCTCTGTCAAAATAAATAAATAAAATCTTAAAAAAAAAGTCTGACTTCGAGGGTGATGCTTAGTTATGCAATATGAGATCTAATTTATAGCAAGGTGACTGTAGCTAACTATACTGTATTGTACAATTGAAATTCTCTAAGAGAGTAGATATTAAGTGTTCTCACCACACACATACACAAATGGTAACTAGGTGAGGTGATGGCAATGTTAATTAATTTGATTGTGGTGATCATTTCACAATGTATACATATATCGAAACATTGCATTGTACGCCTTAAATATACACAATTGTTATTTGTCAATCATGTCTCAATAGAACTGGAAAAAATTACAGGTTTGAAAAAAAGAAAAACTAAATCTGCTGACACCTTGATTTTGACCTTCTGGCCTCCAGAATATGAGACAATACATTTCTGTTGTTTAAGCCACCCACTTTGTGGTATTTTGCTAAGGCAACCTTAGTAAACTAATACAGAGCAGTAAAATGAATTGTCATGCTGAATATAATAAAAACCAGGATAAAACCTACTCTTCTGGTTCTGTCCTATGTGCTTTTTCTGGTAACTCAGATGCTTTCTGTCTAACAATTCATTAGTCCTCCTCTGCTTCCACCTTCTTAACTATACATTTTTGAAGTTAATAGGAGTTTCCTGGTCTAGAATGTTGCACAGGAGGCAAATACCTTAGGGTGAGGTAAGAGAACACTTTCTGCCTACAGGATGCTTATACCTGTGTTGAGGAACTCTAATGTATTCTAAAGTGAGACGTGACAATATCACACACAAGCTATTCCACAAGGAATACCCAAATCACGTTACCCCCCCCCCAAACATCACCCTCTTAGGTTGTTCAGTTTTCTCTGGAGCTGAATCCTCTCAGAACACGTTTCTCCACCATGGCTCCAGCTCACCCAAGGGACGTATATGTAAGATAAAGGAGCCATGGCCTCTCATATTCTCCCATTTAGCTCATGATTCAGGCCCCAAATGCTTTGTAAACTAAAGTGCCGTACAAATGTTAACATAGTGTTTTCATGTATGCAAATCCAGGCCTTGAAAATCATAGAGTATAGACAGACTTAGAAATGATTAATGGCAGACTAGTGAGATTGTATAACTATGCAGTCCATGAATAGAATCTTATAAAAAATGAACTGTTAGTCAGAAGATTATGCGTTTTGCCAAAATGCCATTCCGGTAAGGGCATCGTGTCCTATTATCAGCTCAGTGGCATCAATCATGTGGACACCATTGTCAAAGGTGTCGTTAGAGGGACTCTAAGTTCCGATAAGCTAACCCAATTCTGTTATGAGGCTTATTTTAAGCTGTCTTGGCTTTTTGTTTCATTCTGGACCTTGAGAGCTTTTCTTAGAAGAACAGTTTTTCACGCGGCTCAGGACCTAAAAATCATTCTGTCGTCCTGTAAAATTCTCCAGCATCCAGCATAAGTTCTCCTGGTCTAGAAGATAGTTCGTATTGCCCATGGGGGACATATCTGTGAATTTAAGGCTTATTAACTATGGCTCCAAACAAAAGAGGGTTAGTCTAGTTACTAGTGTGTCATGACACTTGACTAAAGCTCAGACGCCAGGATTCTCCAGTAGCGTCAGATCCACAGTCTGTGGTTTTAAGGCAACAGTATATGACCTAACTTCAGGAAACTTGGATTCTCATCCCAGCTTGTCATTGTTTTGACTTTATATACTTAGAAGATTATGTATGTACTCTGAACTTTTTTCCCCTTAAGAATTTAGTTCGATGAGTTTTGGAAAATAGCCCATGTAACCCATACACAGGTCAAGGTATAGAATATTTCCACCCTCCCAGATGGTCCTCTCCTGGCTCTTTCCTGTCAAACCCCCTGAATCCACAAAGAGATCATCCCTTTTCTTACCTCTGTCACTGTAGACCACAGAGTTGGTTTGGTTATTGCAGAACTACACCAAACATGCATTCTTTGTGTCTGGCTTCCCCCACTCAAAGTAATGCCTGTGAGGTTGATCCAGGTTATTGTATGACCAGCCATTCCCCTCCTTCAGTGCTGAGCCAGTGCAAAGTCCTTGTATAAATGTATGTGTCTGAACCACTCTTAATTAACCAAAGGAGTAGTCTGAGTTTGAGACCTAGACCCACTGCAACTAGCTCTGTGATTTTGGGCAGATATTTGACTCTACTGACTTGTTTTCCTTATCTGTATAACATGGAGAATAATCTCACCCCTCCCTCTCTGTTTAACAGTTGACAACCAGGATCACACGTATTAAAGGTCTTTCCCTCACCACTATTACCACTACAGTCCAGCGATCATCCCCTCCTGCCTGACCTTCACACGAATCAATGTGTAGAGTATTGTGTAACTACAGTGTACAGCACAATATGTAAACTTTCATGTGTGGCTTTTTATTCAACATAATGTCTCTGAGATTAATCCATATTAGCCTGCCAACTAATCTTCCAACTGCTGTTATTCTCCTATTGGCAGTCAGGATGAACTTTTAAATGTAAATCAGAATACATCATTCCCTACTTTAAAATTCACCAAGGGCTCCCCACTTTCCTTAGAACAAAATACAAAATTTTACCAGACCTTACATGGACCTGCCTCCCCTTCCCCCACCCATCCTCATTCTTGCCTCTCTCCTGTCTCCAGTTTCTGTGTCTCCAACATTCTCCATTCATTCCCACTATGGAATCTGAAGAATGTTTTTCCTTTCTGTCACAACTATGCTTGTTTCTTACATTTAGACCTCAGCTTAAGAGTCCCCATCTCAGGGCATCTTGGTGGCTCAGTCAGTTAAGCATCTGTCTTCAGCTCAGGTCATGATCCCAGGGTCCTGGGATTGACCCCCATGTCAGGTTGGGCTCCCTGCTCAGTGAGAAGTCTGCTTCTCCTTTTCCCTCTGCTCCTTCCCCCTGCTTAAATAAATAAAATAAAATATTTTTTAAAATATCTCCATCTCAGAGAGGCCTTCTCTGACTTCTTTAACTCAATAGAGAATCATGCTAGACACACAGAAATTACTCACTTATTATTTGTTAGATGAATAAATAAGAGGACTGGGAGCATTTTTGTATACTATAAAGCACAAAATGCATGTGGTCATTTATTAGATTTTTTAATAACAGACATGCATAATAAAATATATATTCATAAGTTAGACCATGTCTTTATGACCAGTATGAAAAAAGACTGGCATAGATCTTGCGTTCCAGAAACTTCCACCTAAAGTATACAATAAGAGATGGGGAGATTGGAAACTGTCTAATGATCTGGAAATGATAACTGAAAAACACATTAGCCAAAGTTCCTGAGCGTTTATGTTTGGCATGTGAGAGGCTTCCTATGGGAGGGAAGAGATGGGAAGTGTTGGAGTCTATAAAAAGATCGGATTTAGTTTCATGAGATAATGTGAGGGCAGTGATGATAAAATTATTGTTGTTGATTTTTCCTTCTTACTTTTATAAACCAGAATGTTAGTGCATGAATTATAAGTGAATACAATTTAGGGTATCTTATAAATAAACTCCATTTTCCTTCTCTTGAAATTAACAGTGTTCTGCTCTCTGGGTATTGAGCATGCTGGCGGATACCCAAGGCACACTCAACACTCCTCCTGCGAACAGCTGGTTTCAAGTTCTCCTTTACCCCTTCCAGTCTCTTCAAGACAGAATTGCATTTGTTCCTAAATTGTATATTCATGTCGTATTTATTGTTTTATAAATTGATAAAATGTGAACAGAAAAAAAAAGAATTATTTTGATAAAAACTAAGTGGAGCCTTTTGGAAAGACTGGATAAGGGTGATTTGCTTTTTTTTTTTTTCCCTGTTGAAATAGGTGTGGGCAATACAATCATAGAAAATTTGGATAGGGTTGTAGAGATCTAGATATATTCTGCATTCAGATTGCTTTAGGTGCCTTCAAGTTATCCTGTAATTTAAGGAAACAGAAACTCAAATATTTGCTTTTAGGCAAGTTATTTCTATACAAAGAACACTCTGGAGGTACATCAAAAGATTAGCAAACAACAACCCTTCTGACTAATGAACTAACAAGTTCTGACTCACGTGAGAAAAAAAAGTGCTTCCATGGAGCTGCATGTAGTAATGTGGTCTGTTTTTCTGCTATTTTGGAAGGAGAATCAGTCATCAGAATGGAGAAACTAAGACTCTCATTCAACTTTGTATTTGCCACTGCTAAATCCAGTGTTCATTTCTTAGTCCTCTTCGTATTTGAACTTAAGCTTTGGAAACAGTCAATTTCCTCCTCCTCCTTGAACTGCTTTCTTCACCTTGTTCCCAGGAACCACTCCTTTTGTTCACTTCCTACCTGGATGCTTCCTCCAATTCAATCTATTTTTTTTCCTGGTTCCTCCCCATCTTTTCTAACCCAGGGCTTAATTTTTAGACATCACCTCTTCTCTGTCTAAGGCTTAGTCCTTTGGTGATCTTGTCTGGTCTCATGACTATAAATATTATCTATACATTGATGACTTCCACATTTGTATCTCCAGCCTAGACTACTCACAGAAACTCTGGATTTGTATATCCAGCTGCTCACTTACTGTCTCCATTTGGATATTTACTAGGCATTTCAAACTTAGCATATTAAAAACCTCACTTCTCTTCCTTCTCCCCAAACTACTTTACCATAGTCTCCATCTCAGTAACAATTCCATCCATCCAGTTATTCACTCCAAAAAGCTTGGAGCTATCTTTTATTTCTCTCCTTTACAGCCCAGTTTGATCTATTAATGATCTGATAGGCTCTACTTCAAAAGTAATGCCAAATTCAATCTCTTCTCACCACTTGCCCCTCATTCAATTCACCATCATCTTGAACCTGTCCTTATGCAAAGCCATCCAAGTCTCTCTTTTCTACTCTGGATCCCTTACCATCTATTCTTAACCAAGCAGCTTGAGTATTAATAAAAATAAAGTGGAAATAATAAAATATCTTCTTTTAAGATTGTTGTAGAGACTAAATATAAAGAAATTAGGAGAGTGTCTGCAGAGGGCAAGACATAAATCTTCTCTAATGTTGTTGTTATAGGACATAGTGATACCAAGTTTCCCATTTCTCCTATGAATCTTAAATAGCAAACTTCTCCTCCCCTGCATCCACAAATATGTTCATGTCTCCAAAAACATTTCCTTGAACATGCATCTGTCCTCAGCCTCCTGGTCCAACTCTGGCCCCTTTTAACAAACAAGCTCATTTCAGCACTAAGGTACTCTCCTGGTAATGCTTCCTCTTCTTGGATTCTATGTCTTTCTCTTCAACTCTTGAATAAACTGTCTTTTATTATGTCACTGATGCTATGATAAACAAATCCACCCCAGCGTTCTCTGCTTTTGTGAGTCTAGACCATACTTTCCCTCAGTATCTCCTCCAGTGATTGCCTTGGTATGACTCCTGATTTTTCTCTTACTCTTAGCTAAAAAATTTAATGCACATGTCTTCAGATCTTCGTTGTTAGTGGTTGCTTAGTTGTTAGTAATTTTGATTCCCAAGCGTGGACCTCTTCTCTATACTTACACTGAATCATAGTGATCAAGCCAGTGTCCTTTAATACCAGTTATTCCTCAAAGATTTTCAGTTCATATATATAGCTCGGATGTTTCCCTTAGCTTTAGAATGCCTGAATATGCTTCTCAAAATCAAAATGATCAAAATGAGGAGATATAGCAGCATTGTTTGCAATAAAAAAAAAAACTGGNGTAATTTTGATTCCCAAGCGTGGACCTCTTCTCTATACTTACACTGAATCATAGTGATCAAGCCAGTGTCCTTTAATACCACTTATTCCTCAAAGATTTTCAGTTCATATATATAGCTCGGATGTTTCCCTTAGCTTTAGAATGCCTGAATATGCTTCTCAAAATCAAAATGATCAAAATGAGGAGATATAGCAGCATTGTTTGCAATAAAAAAAAACTGGAAGTAATCTAAGGGCATGAACGGAAGTGGGGATAAACTGTAGTATGGTCAGTCAAAATATTGTTATACATCAGGGAAGAATAAACAATAGTTACACAAATAAGTTTGGATGAATTTCAAATAAGAACAATGAGAGAGAATGAAAGAATTATCACAGAATGTTACATGCTATGTAAAAATTAAGTATTTATTATATGAGAACATATACACAAGTGGTAAAACTGTGAAGAGAAAGGAGGATGATTCTGGATAGTGGGATGGGTTTGGAGAGAAGCATGCAGGAGGCATCGATATTAGAAGTGACGTTCTCCGTGCAGTGAGCTCACAAATACTCATTTCCTTATGGTCCATAACTTGCTTATATAGTTTACATATTCCTTCTATTTTTTACATAACAATTTTATAATAAAACCAAAACCAGGTTTTTTTTCCTGCTTTTTACCTTNCTGTGAAGAGAAAGGAGGATGATTCTGGATAGTGGGATGGGTTTGGAGAGAAGCATGCAGGAGGCATCGATATTAGAAGTGACGTTCTCCGTGCAGTGAGCTCACAAATACTCATTTCCTTATGGTCCATAACTTGCTTATATAGTTTACATATTCCTTCTATTTTTTACATAGCAATTTTATAATAAAACCAAAACCAGGTTTTCTTTCCTGCTTTTTTCCTTCCTTCCTTCCTTCCTTCCTTCCTTCCTTCCTTCCTTCCTCTCTCCCTTCCTTCATTTTCTTTTTTCTTCTCTTTTTTTTTCTTTTCTTTTTTCTTTCCTTTCCTTTCCTTTCCTTTCCTTCTTTCCTTTCCTTTTTTCTCNCTTCCTTCCTTCCTTCCTTCCTCTCTCCCTTCCTTCATTTTCTTTTTTCTTCTCTTTTTTTTCTTTTCTTTTTTCTTTCCTTTTCTTTCCTTTCCTTTCCTTTCCTTTCCTTTTTTCTCTTCTTTTCTTTCCTTTCCTTTCCTTTTCTTTTCTTTTCTTTTCTTTTCTTTTCTTTTCTTTTTCTGTGTTTCCTGCCTTGGCTTATGCCAACATCATTCATCTATTTGCTCCAGTTAGAAAATTGAACCACACTTTAAAATTTCTTTTTGTTTGTCACACTCAGTTATAAAACAGGTTATCATGTCTCACCATCAACTTGATTTTATGCAGACTTAACCATCAAATCTAACTCCTTGTCTCTATTTCCAGGATAACCATCATACTCAAGTTTAGAAACCCATCAAATGTGCTCGTCTCCTTTAATTTACCTGAGGTCTTACCTCCAACCAGATTTGATGATCATTTTTCTAGTCGGAATCTTTCCAAACCTCACAGTCTGATTTTAGTTACCTGCACACCCCATCTCTTATGAATTGATAGCTATTTATTTCTCTAACTCTTAGACTTCATGATCTGCCATTCTTCAAAGCATGGACCCTCATAGTTTTATTGACCCTCATACTTCATGCCTCCTCTTGGAGGGCCTTTTTCCTTCTCCTGCATCTGCATAACATCTTCTTGTCATTTAAGGCTCAGAATAAATATATCACTGGCTACCTATACACATTCATCATTCACCTTTCTGGTTCCCATTGGTCTGTACATGTTTGTATTAGAGCACTTGTATCATTGTACAAGTTTATTCAGTTCTGATGGTTTTCTGCCACCCTAACTAGACCATTAGCTCCTTGAAGACAGAGAGATTGTCTTACTTATCTTACTCATCATTTTGTGTGCCAATCTGGATGTATGGCATAATTACCTCCCATCTTCAACATATGTCTTAATTTCAAGATTCTGTAACTCTGATTCATGGAATTGCTTGATGGCACAGGATAAATGTTTACATCCTCTTAAGTGTTCTTTCAAAAACCTAACTATAACTAAACCTCAGCTATTTGTAGAAAGTAATTATGCTATTTATGGCATTACTAGGACCACACTTAAAAAATTATGACGGTTTCTTCTTTATAAATAAAAGTATGCACACATTGGTGAAAAAGAGTGTGGGGACAAAGAGAGAAACCAATACATACTCAGTTCCTATGTGGTAGGAACTAGGCAAGGCTTTCCTACACAATTTTATTTAATCCTCTCAACAACCCTTAATTGTGGATATTATATTTTTTTGTTTAATGGTGGTGTTATTGAGGCTCAGGGCTCTTATCTTGGCTCAGGTCACAGAGTGAGTTACTGTTTATAAGTCAGGTTAGTCTAGGTTCTGCTGCAGTAAAAAGCAAATCCCAAATATTGGTGTCTTAAACCAATGAACATTTCTTCTTAACTCATTCTTTAAAATCCATGCTGATTAGCAGATCTCTGCTTGTCATCATCACTCTGGGATCTAGGCTGGCAGATCAGGCCCATCTCAAATGTTGTTAGATACCACTGTTCAGGGGCAACTGGGTGGCTCAGTTGGTTATGTGGCTGCCTTCAGCTCAGATAATGATTTCAGGGTTCTGGGATCGAGCCCTGCCTTGGGCTCTTTGCTCAGCAGGGAGCCTGCTTCTCCTTTTGCCTGCCATTCCCCCTGCTTGTGCTCTCTTTCTCTCTAACAAATAAATAAATAAAATCTTAAAAAAAAAAAAAAGATGCCACTGTTCACATTTCATTGGCCAAAGCCCCACCTGGCTATACCTAACTCCAAGAAGCCAAAGAAGTATGATGCTAACATTTTTCCCAGAAGGAAGAAAGCAAGAATCACTTGGGAAACAATACTAATGACCATTCCAGTTATGAAACTAAAAATTAAAACCTAATCTGCCTAATTTCTAAGTTTATCCCCTTTTCTAGCACAGCAACCGTTTTAATTTTTTCTTTATTTGTGATTAAATTACATCTTACAAAGAAACCTAATATATGGTCCTTGAGGAAGGAATATGGAATCTCTGCTCCAGTGATTCGCAAGTGTCAGTGTCCATCAGGATCACTTCTAAATTCTAGGACTCCACGTCCAAAATTAGAATCTTCTCGCAGGGGGAGGGGAAGAAGCCTGTATTTGGAACAAGCTCCCAGGTGTATGGGTTGTTAGTGGGGAACCGTATGTTGAAGGAAAACTGCTCTAGGTCTAAGGTTTCAAACCCCCACCAACTAATTCTAAATTGTCTTGCTGCTTATTACATGCGTTTCCTTCCCAAGGATTCTTCAGTGCAAAGTATAACACATGCTTCTTATGACCACATGATCTTCTCAGAGTCTTTTCTGAAGCAGAGTTACTGCCTCTCCTGAATTTCTTTGGGTATGGAAGAGGACAGAGCTTATTGAATAATGCATTTCATCCCTGGACTACTTGGAAGGGGCTCTGCATAAGGCAGTAGAAACTTTCAGATGATTAATTTTAGAACCACTGATCAAAAAGTACAGCTAATGGGAACAGGTGAGCTCAGGTGATTGGTATCTTTCAAGGGACAGTGAACAAAATCCCCATCACTAGGAAAGAGGCTGAGTAATGAAACCAAGTACCAGACAGGCAGAGAAAACTTTCTCTTCCTTTAGGCTTTAAAATAAATTCAGTTGTAGCCCCCTGCAAGCCTCAGACTAGACGTTACCATGTCTAAATGGATTCTACAATACTGGCATCATGTATCTGGGTCTGAGCTGATAGTGCCTTGTGGTGTTGGTGAATGAGGCAGGCAAAGAATGAAACTGACGGGGCCAAGAAAACATCAAAAGTCCCTCAGAAACACAGTGAAGGGGAAGAAAGTCAGCCCTCATCAGACAGAAAGGAGGCGATTCTCACAGAGCTCCTGCATGTATGTCCCTCTGAGGGAGTGTTTTGTTTCACTTGGCTCCCTGTGCCAATCAAAATGCCCCCTTGGCAGTGGATAAAATAAAATAAAGAAGGCAGAAATAAATGCCAAAACAAATTCATGCACAGAATGACCTTCCAAATGCTGCAAGGCCCAGCTAGGCTGTCCTCTACCAAAATGAACGGAAAGGGCAAAGGAAAAAAAAATCTATAATTTAACTTCAGCTAGAAAAATCTTTAAAATGAGCTTAGGTACTAAAATATTTGCAATATCTTCTTTCTGATGGTGACCTAACATTCAATGAATGCCTGATAATGTGCCAGATATTTTATGTACGTTTTCTCCTATTACTTTATAATAGCATTGTGAGATGGATGTCATTGTCTCCAGTTCATGTTTGAGGAAATAAGCCAGAGGTTAAGTAAATTGCCCAAGGTCACACTGGAAAGAAAAAGTGAGTCTGAGATATTTTTTTTTTTACTATAAAATTCATCACATTTTTCCCACACAAGACAACTCCTCATATTTGTATCAGAATAAGAAAATTCCGCTCAATACTTTGAAAATGTGAATGTTCTTCTATCTCCTTTGTTTGATGGCAAGAAAAGTACCCCATCCAAATGGTTGGCTGGCTATGAAATGGCCAAAGACAAATATTGTAAAAGAGTACAGATATGTGTTTTATACCTGTAGTTTAATTTAGGTATAAGAACCTTGGCCCACAAAGCTAGACTCCAGGACTAGTGATCTAGACCTGTGATCTTCAGAAATATTCAGGGGAACTGACACTTCCTTCACTCTGCTTGAGTGCTTACCAGCAAGGACAATACAGCTGAGGGCCACTGGCCAAGGCATACAAGAAACTTTACATAATCCCAGGACACAAAGCCATAAAGAGTCCAAGGGCAACTAGAAAAGGAAAACCTCCTGTCACCAGACCTATTGCATCACGTCAGCCTTGGAGAAAGAACTCAATAGTTCTCTCATCATTCCAGCATGAAACCTTGGCAGAAATCCATCCGGAGAGGAGAGATTGCCCACATAGCCGTTCTTGGCCCCATAGCTTCAGATGGTACTAATCACTGTAGTACCAGCCATGGTAAGACTGTAATTGACAACCCAGTAGGCCTCTCTCCACAAGATGCCTCATCCCCTCCATTGTGCTGATAAGGAAAGGTATATCCCTCCTGGAGCCCACTAAACAAAAGTCAAACACAGAGCAAGGAGCTTGAAGAGTGAGCTAACTCAGAAGGCTCTAGCATTAATCGGTCATTAAATAAAAAAGGAAAAGGACACACGTTCAGGAGTCAGACACACCTGAGTTGTCATCTAAAGTCTGCTATTAACTAGCTTAGTGACCTTGGACAAGGTATTTAGCCTCTCTGAACTTACAGCGTCACTGTGAAAAATAAACGTAAGTTTTTGAAGGGAAACAAAGGTAAGTACAGTGGTCAAGAACACAGTCTTGGGAGTAAAATTGACTGGAGACCAGCTCCACAATCGAATACCCATGTGATGCAGTGCCAGGTGATGTGTTTACTTCATAAGCCTCAGTTCCCTCATCTTGGAAAATAGGACTGATATATATACCTTGTGTTAGAGGTAACAGAGCAACATCAAAGAAGCTTAAAAAGCTCTCGCTGAAAAAGTAAGAAACAGCTATAACATCACCATTCATATATTACACATTATATAAGAACACATTCACACAAAACACACATATAAATACAATACAATGGTTACCTGTGGGATACGGAGGAATGGAAATGGGATTTGGAAATAAAAAGGATAAAACAATTAATTAAATGAAAAAGGATTCTTTTATAGATAAGTAATATAAACAGTGCTATGTACATACTAAATGGTGTAATTAATTCAGGGCTCTAAAACAGAGGTCTTCACAAACCAACAATAAAATTAGGGGTAATACTTGGGTGGGTTTCTCCTGGGGATGGCGAGGGATTAAGTGTGGAAAAGGTTGGGAAGGGTTTAGTAGATTATCTGCCACTTGTCCCATGATGGCAATCATTTTGTTAAGATCCCTAAATGTGTAGCGACGCTCTCTCCTGTTTTCCCACTATGACGCTTGGATGGTTTTTGGTGGGACAACCCCAGGTACTTTTTTTTTTTTTTTTAAGAAGCAGGTTATTGCCAAGAACATCTGCAAAATCCACTTTTCTACCTTTTCTACAATTCAGATTTACAAAAGCGGGAGCCTACCTTCCCAGATTCACCCTTCTTTTTGCAAAGAATGCAAGGGAAAAAACTCTCTGATATAACATAGAAAACTAGAATCGGGCCTGTAAAAATATGAAGCTGATATCAGCTAAAAGCGAATTAGGCAAAGTTGATCATTTCTCATCTTTGATATTCAAAATGACTTGGCCAGGTTACATTTATTTATGCATCAGACTATTAAGGGGGCACAGTGGTCTTGTACCATCTAATACCTTATTAAAACAAAATTAAAAATAATTTCTGAATTCCATTATTAATATCCTCCTTCTGTGAAAAGTATCTCCCTCGGCAGACCCTATTGACATTCAGTCTAGACACTGCTGGAGGAACTCACTTCATGAATATCAATAAATGTGCTGCATAGAAATGGGAGGATATAAAATTATTTCTGAGCATTTGACAGTTGACAAAATGTTAGTATAATAATTTAAAGAGCAGACTGTTTAAATGCTAGGTAGGTGTTCCTCATGCAGCAGCGCACATTGGTCAAATGAGGACAGTTTCTTTGTTAGAAGGCAGTGTAGGGAAGAAACTTAACCTTACCTTCAGCTCCTTTTGGCCTATGCATTCAGGGAATCCTACATAGAAAGAGAGGAAAGGGCTTCTTTTCAAAATGCCTTTGACAGTTTAGGTTATGCTCTTGATTTAGGGGAAAAAATCCAAAAGTATATTTATATAATTTCTTGCCTTCATCTTCTTTTTCCTCCAACAGCAGACACATTTAAATGCTAACGGATTAATTAGAGGGCAAAAGAAGTCTGTTGGCTGCTGTTCTCTCCTTCACTTCCACTATCCACCCTACCCCTCACTCAGTGCACCCTCCCATCCTGATAGTCTTATTCAGTAGTTCTGGGTACAAATGTGGGCGTCACTGATTTTTAAAAGTTCACCGATTCATCCTAATGTACAGTCAAGGTTGATACGTGATTAACTAAAGCAATGGTTTTCAAACTTGAGTGGATATAAGGTTTGGCTGGCATGCTTGCAAAAAATACAGGTTTCTAGGATACATCCCCTGGGGATTTGAATAGTTCTTAGGTAGGATGTAGGAACAGCATTTTTAACAAACACCCAGGGATTCTGATTCAGGTAGTCCAAGGAATGCATATTGAGAAACCTGCACTGGTTGTATTTTTCATTTTCAGCCTTCACAAATTCTTCACCTCAGCTGTTGAAGAAATGCAGATTAAAGGGCAGGACTATACTCTGTTGTCCTCAATCAAGATACTTTAAATGAAGCCAAGTACATTTTGTTGATAACATTTGCAGGAGCCAGCCCAAAAGAACATGGGAAGAGAAATGTAATATTTACCAAGCACTTACTATGCTCCAGGCATTTTACAAATGCTCTCTAATTTAAGCCTCAAAGCATACAGATAGAAAGAGGTTATATATCTTTCCTGGACACTACTGCTGAAGAGAGCAGAGCTGGAGTTCATCTTATGTTCTCTCTAAATCCAAGGACCCTGGGAATGGAGGGCAATGGGTCAGGGGTTGGGACATCTGACTACGAGTATCTAATTCTGACTCTTCCTCCTTCCTGTATGTTATGAGGCAAGCACCCAAACACTCTCAGTTTCTATATAAGCATCTGGCCAGGTTGGAAAAGGGGCAGGGTGGGGTAGGGTGGGGTGAGGTGGGGAGGTGGCATCTGCCTCTGCCTGCTTCAGTAAGATCATGTGCAGGTGAAGATGCATGAGGTTGTGCACGTGAAAGCACTTGAGATTTGTTGGAGGAAAACCATTATGTAGATGAGTAAGATTCAGTCTGTAAAAATAAAAAAAATTACTAATATTGTTGGATACCCTATGCAATTTGTTTATTTATCCATGCATCCATTTATCAAACATGATTTCAACACTTAGTGTTTACAGAACCCGGAAGATTGGAAGGGTACAGGCTCTCTATGGACAACATATTTTCTGTTTGGTGGCAGGAGGAGGAAGTGAAATAGATGGAAGACAATGAAAAATAGAAAAGAGGGATTGAGGAAAGTAGGAGCAGGGAGAAGAGGAGACCAAATGTGGGTCAGAGAGAGTTGGGCGGGACTTTCGTGTTTCCATAGTGTTTTACACTTTACAAAATGTTTTAATATGCAGGGGAATCACCTTGAAGAATATTTTGTTAAAAGATAGTCCTGGACCCCCACCCCCAGAAATTCTGATTCAGTGGGTCTGGACTGAGAGTGCCACCTGTGGGGTAGAAGGTAGTTCATGGACCGACCATGCTTTGAGTTGTACTGATTTAATTCTCAGTACAACACTAGGAGGCAGGTAATGCTGGTGTTATAACCCCCATTTGCCATTCCCATTAAAAAGAAGAAGGAAGAAAAAAGGAGGAAGAGGAAGAAAAACAAGAAGAAGGAGGAGGAGGAGGAGGGGGAGAAACAATTGAAGTTCAGGGAAGTTAGGGAACTGATTTAAGGTCCCAAAACCACCAGGACTTTGTGATGCCAAGTTTTATGCTCTTCTCCATGTGAATGATTTAAGTTCAATAGTCTTTGCGGTTGTGCATGGGGAAATCTGAATGACTATTGCCTTCAAAGTGGAGAGACTTGCCATGAGTACAAATATTGTCTTAATGGATTGTGAGGAATTTCCTTTAACCATAAATTCTCTGAGAAATATTCCCAACAAGATATACTCTATTTCTGTTCCTTGAAGAGTCAACATTCCCACAGCAGGAGAACTAGATACCAGAAGGCATCTTTGTAGAGATTGCTGAGGTGTATGACCTCCTTCTGGTTAAGTTTTAACCCCCTCTTGGTATGTTGTGAGGATTAACGTGATCCAAAGTATTTTGGCATTCCTGACACATAGTAGGTTTTTAATTTTTTTTTATATTTTCAGTGATCCAAGATTCATTGTTTATGCACCACACCCAGTACGCCATGCAATACGTGTCCTCCTTAATACCCACCACCAGCCTCACCCCCCTCCCCCGTCATCTTCCCACCC
>LNAC01000112.1:375613-420271 GCA_002007465.1 Ailurus styani | reverse complement strand
ACCCTCCTCCCCCCTCCTCCCTCCCCTCCATAACCCTCAGTTTGTTTCTCAGAGTCCACAGTCTCTCATGGTTCATATCCCCTTCTGATTTACCCCAATTCACTTTTCCTGTCCTTCTCTTAATGTCTTCCATGTTATCCCAATTCACTTCCAAGACTGAAACAGGAAGAAATTGACAACCTGAATAGACCAATACCTAGTAATGGGTTTGAAGCAGTGATCAAAAACCTCCCAAAAAACAAGAGTCCAGGACCTGACGGATTCCCTGGGGAATTCTACCAAACATTCAAAGAAGAAATATATCTATTCTCCTGAATCTGTTCCACAAAATAGAAACATGAAGCCAGCATTACCTTGATCCCCAAACCAGGCAAAGACCCCACCAAAAAGGAGAATTTCAGACCAATATCCCTGATGAATATTGATGCCAAGATTCTCAACAAGATCCTAGATAATAGGATCCAACAGTACATTAAAAAGATTTTCCACCATAACCAGGTGGGATTTATCCCTGGGATGCAAGGGTAGTTCAACATTCGCGAATCAATCAGTGTGATAGAACAAATCAATAAGAAAGAAGAACCACATGTTCCTCTCAATTGATGCAGAGAAACCATTTGAAAAAATACAGCATCTGTTCCTGATTAAAACTCTTCAAAGTATAGGGAAAGAGGGAACATTCCTCAACTCCATAAAATCTATCTATGAAAAACCCATAGTAGATTTTCTACAAAGGCTAGTTCCTATGTTTCCCTTTTCATTCTCAATCCAGCTAAGAATAATTGAGCATGAGTAAAATAGTGAGAATTTTGAGATATGAGTGAGACTCCTAATTTACTTTTGATTATTTAATTCTCTGCACAATCCCAGGAGGCTGTTTCTCTGAGTTTCCCCATTTCATAAATGAGGAAACCAAGGTACAGAATAGTGAAGCTCTTTTCCTATTTTCCCACTAATTTGAGGTAAAGCTAGGAGTTCAACTGAAGCAGTCCATTTCCTGAGCCTGCTCTCCTAAGCTTGGTGTGAAGTTGCTTTTCCAGCTTGTCGATCAAGATGTTTCCATTTGTGAAAGCAAAGGGATAAGATGAGAAGAGTTATCCCAGAGCTTGACTGCCGAGCTTGACCTTTTCACCAGCACCAGCATGGTTGGTAAAACAGTGCTCAGGGAACATTATTTTTACTACACAAATGGTACTCTGTTTATTTTTCTGGGACAAGGACCAAGAAGAATCCTTGTCTCCTTACTACGATTCTCACTTCTTTAGTCCTGGTTTTTTGTTTTGTTCTTTGTTTTTGCAAGAAGTACACAGTTCTGCTATTAGAGCCCTGCGACTACGTGTTACCTCTCAACTCCTGTATTGATAAGAGGACCTCTCTCTACCATTTACTTATTCAGTCCAATAGTTCTTGGATGCAAATAGTTTATGAGAACTTCCTGTATCATAGTTTATGATACTTCCTGTCTGGAGGTACACTGGAGGCCCTCTGTGCCTGTTCTTGTGCTTTCTGACTGGTGAGGTATTAAAGAGACATACTAAAGAAATAACTAACATGACATAATAAAAAATTATAAAGTTGAAAAACTTAAAAAAAGAAATAACTTCATTTCTGACTAGAGAATTGCAAACTTATATAAGAATCCTGAGTGAAAGAAATATGGTCTCATGAGAGACTATGAACAAAGAGGTGGATTTAAGTTGTTCATAGGGAAGACAGGGTCTGCAGCAGATGTCAAGGGAGGCTTCCAAGGGCAAGTGGTCTTTGAGCTGAGATTTGAAGGGTGAATAGAAATCAACTAGGCTAAAAAGGGTAGGAGGAGGGGAAACAGGGAGCATCACATCCCTGTGGAGGGAGGGATCAGAGCAAGTTCAGTAACTGAAAGAACATAAAAGAACATTGACAGACTCTAAAGAAAGCTGCCTCAAGGTATTATGCTAAGCAAAATAAGTCAATCAGAGAAAGACAATTATCATATGATCTCTCTGATATGAGGAATTTGAAAGGCAGGGAGGGGCTTGTGGGAGGGGTACAGAGGGGGAAAAATGAGACAAGATGGGACTGGGGAGGGAGAGAAACCATAAGAGACTCTTAATCTCTGGAAACTGAGGGTTGCTGGAGGGGGAGGGGGGAAGGGATAGGGTGGCTGAGTGATGGGCATTGGGGAGGGTATGTGCTATGGTGGTGCTGTGAATTGTGTAAGACTGATGATTCACAGACCTGTACCCCTGAAACAAATAATACATTATATGTTAAAAAAAAGTCTCAAGAGAAAATAGTAACCTCAATATATGTGTGTGTGTGTGTATATATATATATATATATATATATATATATATATATATATATATATATATATATGCTGTAGTAAAGACATAAGATCACTCGTTGATGTAAGAATGGGTATTGCAATTCTACCATGAGCCAATGTCTGTACCAGATGTAGGGAATGCTGCAAAGATGAATATGTTTCTTGTCCAGTGGTTGAAAGTTATCATAAATTCTTTGGAGCAGGGCCCTGTTTTATTCATCACCGTGCTTTGTATTGAATGGGCACTCAATGAATGTCTATTGAATGAAAAAGCAATTTCAGCTCACTAATTTTATTTTGATCATTGATCAAGTAAACATCGATGCATCAATTAATCCATATTAACCTTAAACATACATATACATACATAGGCATATATGTTTGTATACATAAATATGTGTACACAAGTACACATAGATGTACACATGTGCACACACACTCACAAACACACACACACAAGCTCCCCCAAGACTTAATGACACATAATACTCAGGATGATGCTTTGGCTCCAGAACTTTTTAAGTTACCAACAATAATACACATGTGCAGCTATAGTTGAGAACCTGGTTGACAACAAGCTTAAATAAATAGGTCTATGTTCTCACAGTAAGGTGCAAAATTTAAAATTCAAGCATTTCAACATCAGTGGTTCGCCATTTATTTTCTTCCCCCCAAAACTTGACAATATCACTATGGAATCCCAGTAGTGACAGTGAGCTCACTGTTTCAAATGGAGATTGGGAAGCAAACCATTTTAGGAAGGCTTCTCAGATTAGTTTCAACCCTGTGCTCCTGTTCCCAAAAACAGATCTATAAAAGTCTCTCAAAAGGGCATATGCCCTGCTTAGTAGTTGTTCTTACAGAGAAATTTACTTAATTTCTCATTTGCTCTTAGTGAATTTAATGAAATAAAAACTTCTTATGCCAAAAAAAAAAAAAAAGCCCGATGAACTTGGATAATAAATGTAGAAGCTGAAGCTTAGCAAATGATTCTGCTTCTCTGCTGATGACCTTAGCCTCCACTTGGTCTTTAGCCATGGCAGGTGATTGTTTATATGTAGCTTAATTAGTTAACCACAGTTAAGTGCTTCAAGAGCTCATCAGTTTGGCATTAAAGGACAATTACCCATCATCACTGGATTCCCAGGGCCCTTGATGAAGCTGAGTCATATACCTGACCCTGAGTGGGGGAAATCAGGCAGGGGCAGAGTATTTTGTGAAAGCCTTACCAACACACAGCATGGTCTACCCAGCTACTGAAGCTCACAAACCCCATGGCAAGTAGCTCAGTAGAAAAGAGGAGTGAGGTGAAACACAGACGTAAACCTTTTTTAGCCCAGTCTCACCTGAGCCACGTGAGCTCCCGTAACAGCCTGGATCTGCTCCACCTGTGATTGACTCCATTTGTTTTACAGGAAACCTTCCTTTTTGAAAGGGAGCTAAGCTTTTCAGTGCCTGGAGCAGAACATGTTAGTGCCTTGATTCCAAGGGTGTGGATCACATAAATCTGAAGTAGCTCTGGTTTCGGTGGGAATACTGAAACCTTTCTCAGCTGACGCATCTACGAATTAAAGAAGCGTGACAGCTTTGAACCGTTGTCAAAAGCTGCATGGAGCCTCATTTCTGGAAGGGGTGTTCCATTTTCTGTGATTTATCTTGGAAGCATCTCCTTAAATCTTTCCTCTGTTCCCTCCACCTACTTTATTTCCACTCCTCTTTTGGCTCTGCCAGGATAGGTTAAAATACCAGGAATGTGGAGACTGAAAATAATTTAGGGACTCTATCATTACACTGTTTTAGCAAAAACATGACATTTTAATGTATTGTCAAGATCTTGTTTTTGAAAGATTTCTATGTCTATCAACATATACACACATCTCATGTACACCTCATTATTATTATTATTTTAGTTGTTTCTGTTTGCTCGTTTTTAGAACAGGAATTTGAAAGCTTGAGAAAGAAATCTTGTCACTATAAGTGACTGGAGATTTTTCTGAGTCTCTTGTTGGCAAAAAGTATGTTGTCGAAGGGCAGTACTAGCTTTCACAGGCCCAGCTGAGTGAATTTCCAGCTTATCATGGTGGTGCCACTGAAGAAAGCATCCATGTTTTATGTTCATGCATTCATTCATGCATTTAACAGATTTGTATTTGGGGCCCTCTGTGTAGCAAGACTGGTGCCTAGGGGATAAAAAAGAATAAAGACCCAAAATAGTGAAACCTACTTTTAAGACTCACAAAGTTGTGAGGAAGGTAAGACCTCTGTACGCTATGTTCCCAGGGAGAATATTCAGGTGCGCCAAGAAAAGTACAGACAAAGGCTCTGAGAATTGGCAGGAGCAAAGCATTGGTTATGGCTGGGCAGGTGGGTTCAGGCACTGGTCCGGTGAGAAGGCAATTGGAAGGACCTTGAAGTATGGTAAGAAGAGAAAGATCCTGAAATTGCAAAGGAGAGGAAGCAATGGGTGAAAAATTGTTAGGTCAGGGAGCAGAGCTGAGGTACCCATGACTGTTGGTGACCTTAAGTTTATAATAATGTCCATCTGCTCAGTTATGTAATTTATTCTCATTACTCTCAGAATGCAGGAGACAGGCCTGAAAAAGGCAGAAGGGATTCATCCACAGATAGGGTGAATGACATTGAAGTTCAAAGAAAAGGACAGGCAGAAGTGTTGTTGAAAAGGTGAAGTATAGAATGTAACACGGAGAAAATATTAAGGCGGTGGGATGTGGGTCAATAAACATCTCGCAGTTGGAGGATTATAGTGAATATGGTATGGCTAAGGATGAACTGAAGGGACAGAAGCCTGAGAATGTAGATTGTCCATAGGGTCTAAAAAGGTACATTCTGCAAGATGCAGTAGGAATAAGGAGTAGGTGACAGGAAAGGAAACTCACAAAGCTAGAGTGAGGAGGAATATTACCTGAGGGAGGCCCTTACTTTTTCAGTGATCAAGGAAAACTTTAATTTAGGGCAGAATAGACTTTGTGGGATCATATTATTGATAAAGATCATGAGACTCAATTATAGATGGATGAATATTCTATACCTTTAGATTCAGTTCAGCTCTGGAAGGGAGAGCTAGCCGTTCTGGCATTGAATTCATTTTCCTTTCCTCCAAACTTTGGATGGGATGTATCCAGTGGAAGGTAGGAAGGAAGATAACCTAGAAACAGTCATGCAATCCACTCCTCAGGAGATATGGGCGTGACAGGCAGAATTAATTTCCCCCACCTCCAAAATGTTCACATCCTAACTCCACCAAAGCTGTAAATATTTTACCCTTATATGGAAAAAAAAGGAATCTGCACAGTAGATTAAATTAAGGATGTTGAGATGGAGAGATTATCCTGGATTATTCATGTGGGCTCAATGAAATCATCAACAATCCTTATAAAAGGGAAGCAGGATGTCAGAGTGGCTTTGAAGCTGGAAGAAGACCCCATGAGCTAAGGAAAGCGGGCTGCTTCCAGGAGCTCTAAGAGGCAAGAGAATGGATCCTCCCTGTGAGTCTCCAGAAGGAATTTCTTCTTGATTTTAATCCAGAAAGACTGATTTGGGACTTCTAACCTCCAGAACTATAAGATAGTAAATTTATGTTCATTTAAGCCACTGAGCTGTGATAATATTTTTACAGCAGCAGCAGGAAAATAATACATTGGGTTTGAGTGAAATGTTGGAAACGTATTCCAAGGTAGCAGATGTCTATATTAACTGGAGCCGACTAGACATAGATGACAGTGAGCCTATCACTGGAAGTACCAAGTAGGTTAGACACAGAGGCAGTTGCAGCAGTAAGAGAGATGATGGCGTAGACGAGGGGTAAAATATAAATAATTACCTCCAAGAGGTGCCTGAGGAGAGAATGGGGAAAATGCCTTTGCACAATAACCTGGAATATAATAAGTATTTAATATATGGTTTAAAAATGGTTTGTTACAGTGTTGACTTTCCTGTGGGCAAAGCAATCCCTTGGAGGGTACAGACCTCAGAGAACACATTGTTGGGTCCTCCCTGAAGACAGTTCTCTACAGGTAAAATTGGATTATATTGAATATCAAAGAAAGCCTGGAAGTGGGGAAAGCATTTGTGCATGAACAGGAATGGGTAGAAGGAAGAAGAACAAATGATATGCAGCCTTGTCATCTTGGTCCTACCTGTTTGCCTGGTTGACTGTGCCTACAAGAGCTTCAGGCATCATTAGTACCAGCTGACATGCCACTGCATTCCACCTCTGGCTGCCTCCCTCCCTGAGTCATTGCCCAGTCTTTTGCCCTGCAGTAATGCCTGAGATCTCCTTGAGATAGGTCCTAGTGCTTACTCATCTCTATATTACCATCACCTAGTACAATGCCCAGAAAACAGCAAGTACCCAGTTAATTTCCATCAAGGGAATGAACAAAGAAACAGGGTAGTTCTCTTAAAATATTTAAAGACAATATTGCAGTGAGAGGCTATTACAAGGCAGTGAGTAATCCTGTGCTCAGATTCATGGTCCAGATGAATGGTTACCAAAAGCTGCTCCACACCAATCTACCAACTGATGTCAGACCAGTAAAGATGCTTTGTCCCCACCCTGTTGATTATGATTCAGTAGGTGCAGGGTAGGGCCTATGCATGCATTTCTTTAACAAACTCAGCAGGGATTCTGCTTTTTAGGCAGGTCTGTGAACCCTTGGTCTTGACCTCAAAGACAGACATCATTATGGATTAGGGTGATCAGAGAACGATTGAGAAGTTAATATCTCAACTGAGCCTTCAAACATGGGCAAGTCTGGGTAGATGAAGAGAAGAGAAAGAACATCCAGTCAAAGACACAGAGGGACTGACACTGTAAAAAATGGTGTTCTGTATCATTGGGCATTTCCATTACAATCCTTCCATAAACACCCTTTAGAAATTGTGTCACTTACTGCTGCACCCCAAAACATACTATCTTAAGTAACAGACATCATATATAATCTTTCCGTGTCTGAGGGTCAAGAATTTAGGAGCAGCATGACTGGGCTTTCTAGAATTGAGGTGTCTTAGGAGGTTGTTTTCAGATGGTGGCTGGAGCTGAGGTCATCTCAAAGGATTCTTTAGTCTCATAACTGAGTTGGAAAGACTCAAAAGTCTGTAGGTTGTAAAAGCTGGGGCCCCCTCAGCATCTTTCTCTACCTGTGCTGTCTGTCTAATGGTCACCATAACATGGTGGATTCAGATAGCTGGGCTTCTTGTGTGGTGATCTGGGGCTACAGAAGCATGTATTCTAGGAGAGTGCCCTGGTAGGAAGAGAGAGAGAAAGAGGGAAGGAAGAACTAAATAGTGGTATACATGTAAAATTCAAAATGCTTGCAGATGACGAGATGAATAGTAGATGAACAGGGGGCTTGGGACTTTTGGAAGTACTTATTTTAACTCCAGTCAAACACCAAGGGGTTATCCAGTACTTCATCCAGTTATCTAGTAATCTATATTACTGATAAGCAATATGGATTGTACAGCACATAGAAGAATCGTCATAAAAGATACCAACTTCAAAAAGTGTGATTTAAAATGGACTTATCACAAGGATATACAATACATCCTTCCATTTTTAAAGCAGGTTTCAATAGTCACTGAAGGCCAGGGAGCATATTTATAAACAGATCAGCTTTGTTGAGTTGACAGATCTCCATAATTTGAAGCAAAAGACTTGAGTCTCATGCTTATCACCTGACAAACCTTGTGATCTTGAGCAAAACCTTAACCTCCTTCCTGATCTAGCTGTTTATTTCTCCAGTTTCATTTCCTTTTATATCTTTCTCACGCTTCACAGTCCAACTTTTTGGATTTACTATTTCATGCCCCTCTGCTTATGCTCATGGTTGTCCTTCTTCTTGAGACACTGTCCTTCTCTACTTCTCCTTGCCTCTAGCAGGTGTGTCACCCCTGCCTTTCACTGCCCTGCATGTATGCGTATCATTGCCCAGGTCTTGTTTTCACCCCTTGACTAAGAGTCCATTAAGAGCAGGTCTCTGTCTTAATTAGCTCTTCCATGTCTGCAATAAGCATAATACCTGACACAGAACAGTCACCATAAATATGTATTGTATTTAAGTGAACAAAGCAATGCATAGAGGCAAGAAGGAAGGAATTACTTTAACATGTGCATAGTCCATTCTTTGGCTTGATTAGACATTGACACTGATTGGACCTCCGAAGACCTTAACAAAATTATCTTTTCATGGCCATCATGTTTCAAGATGGAAAAATAAATGAAAAGAAAAAACTTACTGTGTCTTATACAATGCACTGAAGGCCTTTGCCTTGTGAATCTGTTGTCTTCTTTCTCTCTGAGAATCCCGTGGAAAGACAAAGTAAGGGTTGGGAAACCCCAGAGTTTATCTCTGTATCAAAGTGCATAACCTTTCATCTTTTGGCTACTAGGGATAGTGCATACCTTCTTCTGTTCCAGAAAGTTGTAACATCCCTACCAGGCTGAGGCTGCCTCAAGTCAAGGTAAAGGGCGATCGGACTCTCATCTCACTGCTACAGCCCACCGCACTGGGATGGGCCAAGGAGGACTGGGAGCCTGGCCCTGTCTCCGTCCCACTGCAGCAGGATGCTGAGCTCGAATGGGGTGGCCACACATATATCCCTTGTGGGACTGTCGCTGCCATTCATTAGCAAGCTGATTTCACTTTTCTGGTTTCAGTTTCTTCATCCGTGATGTGGTAATTGTGACCTTATCATGCTCAGCTCAAAAAACTGGGAAGTATTGTGAAGATCAAGATATACTTAGCAAAACCATCACGCCTGCTTTCTAATACCTAGTAGGTGCTCATAGATGTTATCTTCTCTTCCCTTCTCCCACTTGACCCTCCTCAGAAGATAGCATTCTAGCCATCCCTGATAGAAAGGTCATTTCTGGCTTCCCTTTTCTGCTTAGTAAGGACAGGGTACGGCTCTGGTATCTGGTGTGTATCTCTCTGGTTTGCATACTCAGGCACACCCAGCTACAGGCTTTTGTTTCCTTAACCTCTAGTTATGTAATAGGTAGGTGTAGGACCCTGGATTTATTTCCACAAGGACCTGTTTCAAAATCCCTGCTGATTGCTCTAGGCTCTGAGTGTGTGTCTGAAAGGGAGAGGCCCACACATGTTTCCCGCTTGAAGCACCAGGCCTGAATTAGGTCATGCAATCATTGCGTTTTTCTCCATTTCAAAAGCTGCTGCTATGACATTAGGTTAGGGCCACAGAGAATAAAGCAAGAGCAGCTAGTTGCTTAACCCTGGTCTGTATTTACACATACATGTTGGCAGGGAAATGGTGACTCATTCCCTTTGCTGGAATACAATGAGTAGGCCAGCTCCTAATGACTTTATTTCAAAGGCTACTTTCCCCCACCTTCAGATAAATCCTCTACAGCTGAATTTAATCTCTGGAAGTGTGGGGCATGTTAGGAAGAGTATTAACCTGTTCTGACACCTAGGGCACCATTGGGTAACATTTAGGGAGTGCATATATGGCATCCAAGGAACCCTCCCAAAACCTGTGGGAGGCGAAATAAATAATAGTTGGTGATTCAAAGACTGGTGACAGTGCCCCGATGAAAGTTACTACCTACTGTGCGCCAGGTGGCTTGTCTACATTTTCTCTAATCCACATGTCAGCCCTGCTCATTTTGTAACTGATACTCAGGCAGGTTATGCAGTTTCTCCAAGGCGGTGAGGTTAATAAGCAGCAAAGTTGGGACTCAGATGCAGGAACATCCAGTGCCAGAGCCCATATACCTTGTACTAGGTCGCACCACCTCCCTGGAGCCAACATTGGGTGTTTTGATGCTCTACCACCCATCTCGCTAGAGCAGCCACTGGGAAGGGACCTACTGAGGCTGTTGGTCACAGCGCCACCCGCTCCTCTCTCTGCCACTGGCCGACTGCATTCTAGCACTCTGGATTTCAGTGAGGTCGGACTTGTCCAGAAAGCAACTGAAAGAACATCAATTTTAAAATACTCTCTATAAAAATCTACTTTCTTGGTTCTTCTTCCTAAAGTCTGGTTGTGTCTCTCTTTATTTGATTCAGGAAGTTACTTGGAAAAACTTCTAATATAATCTTTTTTTTTTCTTAACTTAAGGCAGGCTCAGACAGTTTCTGTTCCATGTAGCCACAGACCCTAATGGGTGGATATCCTCTGCGAGCATTCAGATAATAAGTTGGTTGAATGTAGCACATTCACCACATCTTAAGATAGGGTGATAGGTATTGAGGAAGGCACATGCTGTGATGAGTACTGGGTGTTATACTTAACTAATGAATCATTGGATACTGCATCAAGGACTAATGTACTATACAGTGGCTAACTGAACATAATAATAAAAGAGAAGAAGAATGGAGGAGTTCTTACTCTTACTCTTAGCTTTCTCACAGCAAGCATTAGAATCACCTAAAGGGCTTCATCACACTGATAGTTGGACCCAATCCCCATTTCTATTTAGTAGATCTGAAATAAGGCCTGAGAATTGCATTTCTAAAATGCTCCTGGGTGATGCTGATTCTGATGGTCCAGGGCCACACTTTGAGAACTACTCCTTGGAAGCAATTCAAAAGTGTGACTATGCCTTCCATCACATCAGCTGCCCTAAAAGCCATCAGTAAATATGTAATTTCGGAGTTCAATGGCTAGAACTCACAATCACTCTGTTCTCAAACTTACACATCCCTGGTTTCTTTGTTATTTTATAAAAGGCAAGACCCAAAGCTTTTTTATTACAAACCATAACATTTTTTAAATTAATAAGCTTTACTATTTACGGCAGTATTTGGTTCACAACAAAATTAAGCAGAAAGTATAGAGAGTTCCCATATGCCCACTGTCCCCACATGTGCACAGCCTCCTCAACTATCAACGCGCCATACTGCAGCAGTGCATTTGTTAAAATCCATGAACCTACACTGACACATGATTGCCACCTAAAGTCCATAGTTTACATTGGAGTTCACACTTGGTGTTGCATATTCTATGAGTTTTGACAAATATATAATGAAATGTATCTACTACTGCAGGATTGTATAGCATAATTTCACTGCTCTGAAAACCCTCTGTGTTCAGCGTTTTCATTCCTTCCCCACCTAACTCTTGGCAACTTCTGGTCTTTTTGCTGCCTCCATAGTTTTGCCTTTTCCAGAATTTTGTACAGCTGGAATCGTACAATATGTAGCCTTTTCAGATTGGCTTCTTTCAGCGGGTGATATAGGCATACCTCAGAGATAATGCAGGGTTCCAGACCACTGAAATAAAGCGAATACATCAATTAAGGGAATCGGATGAATTTTCTGTTCTTCCAATGCATATAAAACTTATGTTTATACTGTAGTCTGTTAAGTATGAAATAACATTATATCTAAAAAACAATGTACATGCCTTAATTAAAGGGACTTTATTGCTAGTGAAGGCTAGACATAATCTGAGATTTCACTGAGTTGTAATCTTTTTGCTGGTGGAGGATCTTGCGTGGATGTTGATAGTCACTTACCCATCAGGGTGGTGATTGCTGAAGGGCAGGGTGGCTATGGCAATTTTTAAAAATAAGAGATGAGATCAATGACATTTGCTGCATCAACTGACTCTTCCTTTCATCGATGATTTCTCTGTAGCATGTGATGATGCTGTTTGATAGCATTTTACCCACAGGAGAACTTTCAAAATTGGACTCGATCTTCTCAAACCCTGCTGCTGCCTTATCAACTAGGTTGAGGTACTATTCTAAATCCTTTGTTGCTGTTTCAACAATCTTCACAGCATCTGCACCAGAAGTAGATTCTATCTTAAGAAACCACTACCTTTGTTCATCCATAGGAAGCAACCTTCATCTGTTAAAGGTTTATCACGAGACTGCAGCAATTTGTCACATCTTTAGGCTCCACTTTTAGTTCTAGTTCTCTTGGTATTTTCACCCCATCTGTAGTTACTTCCTCCATTGAAGTCACGAACCCCTTAAACTCACCCCTCAAGTAGGAATTAACTTCCTTTAAGTTCTATTAACGCTGAAATTTTGGCCTCTTCCCATGAATCATGTATACTCTTAATGGTATCAAGAATAGTGAATTCTTTTCAGAAAGTTTTCAATTTATTTTGCTCATATCCATCAGAGGAATCACTATATAAGGCAGCTATAACCTTACAAAATATACTTCTTCAATAATAAGATTTGAAAGTTGGAATGACTCCTTGCTCCGTGGGCTACAGAATGCATGTTGTATAAGTAGGCATAAAAACAACGTTAATGCCATTGTACATCTCCATCAGAGATCTTGGGTTACTAGGTGCATCGCCAATGAACAGTAACATTTTGAAAGGAATTTTTTTCTTTTTTGAGCGATGGGTCTCACTCAAACCCATGATGGGCTTAAAATATTCAGTAAATCATGTTGTAAACAGATGTGCTGTCACCTGGGGTTTGTTGTTCCATTTATAGACCACAAGCAGAGTAGATCTAGCATCATTCTTAGGGGCTCTAGGATTTGTGGAACCGTGTATGAGCATTGGCTTCCACTGAAAATCATCAACTGCATTAACTCCTAACAAGAGAGTCAAACTTTCCTCTGAAGATTTGAAGCCAGGCATTGACTTCTCTCTAGCTTTGAAAGTCCTAGAAGACATTTTATTCTAGTATAAGGGTGTTTCATCCACATTAGAAATTTGTTGTTTATTGCAGTCACCTTCATTAATTATTTTAGCTAGGTCATCAGATAACTTGCTACAGCTTCTGCATCAGGACTTGCTGCTTCCCCTTCATTTTTATGTCATGAAGATGGCTTCTTTCCTTAAATCTCATGAACCAACCTCTGCTAGCTTCAGACTTTTTTTTTTTCTGCAGCTTTCTCACCTCTCTCAGCCTCCATGGAGCTACAGAGAGTTAGGGCTTTGCTCTGGACTAGGCTTTGAATTAAAGAAATCTTGTGGCTGGTTTGGTCTTTTCTCCAGACCACTAAAACTTTCTCCATATCAGCAATAGGCTATTTTGCTTTCTTATCACTTGTATGTTCACTAGAGTATAACTTTTAAATTCCTTCAAGATATTTTACTTTTCATTCACAACTTGGTTAACTGTTTTCCACAAGAGGCCTAGGTTTTGGCCTATCTTGGCTTTTGATATGCCTTCCTCACTGAGCTTAATTTTTTCTAGCTTTTGATTTAAAGTGAGAGACATGCAATTCTTCCTTTCATTTCAACACATAGAGGCCATTATAGGTTATTAATTGGCCTAATTTCAGTATTTTTGTGTCTCAGGGAGTGGGGAAGTCCGAGGAGAGGGAGGCAGATGGGGACCAGCCAGTCCATGGAGCAGTCAGAACACACACATTTATCAGTGAAGGTTGACATCTTGCATGGGTGCAGTTTGTGACGTCCCACAACAATTACAATGGTAACATCAAAGATTACTGATCACAGATCATCATAACAAATATAATAATAATGAAATCAGTTTGAAATACTATGAGAATTACCAAAATGTGACACAGGGACACAAAGTGAGAAAATACTGTTGGAAAAATGGCACCAATAGACTTGCTTGATGCAGGGTTCCACAAACCTTAATTTATGAAAAGTGCAATATCTGCAAAGTGCAATAAAGCAAAATGCATTAAAATGAGGCATCCCTGTAAATACAAAAATTAAGATACAAATGAACAAGGATAATAGCATTAAGATGGTAAGGTGATGGTTGGCTTCTTTTCATAAACATCTCTACTGATATTTCTTATTTAATGTTTCATATGTCAGAGGCAGAGAGAAACTTACTGAAACAAAATCTTGAAGGAGGAATTTAATTTTTATCTCTCTGAAATTCACGACACAGAGCAAAAAACTTTTTTCAGCATTAAGGAAAATAGTGGAGGACCATGTAAAGGTCACATAATTGCTAATGATGTTCAATTCTGACACAATTAGCTCAGTTTGGGGGTGGGAAAAACACTCGTCTGGTTGTCCCAGAAAGTAGAACACCTAGTATGGACAGTTCTCTAGCCATATGGTTGTGAATGGGCCATCCCAGGCCAAGCTTCCAGTAACCTTGGGGGGAGACTGAACTCATTACAGCAAATGTAAAGGTCAGAGTCCTGAGGGACTTATTTGCTTATGCCATGTTGTGTCCTCTCTAAATTGCTGCCACCTGGAAAGAATCCTGTAGTTATGCTACTCCATCAAAGAATAGTGAGAAATGGGAGGGGATGGATATCTTGGCTCTTTCCACAGTTTGACTATTGTGGACATTGCTGCTGTGAACATTGGGGTGCAGGTGCCCCTTCAGATCACCACATTTGTATCTTTGGGGTAATATCCAGTAGTGCAATTTCTGGGTCATAGGGTAGCTCTATTTTCAACTTTTTGAGGAACTTCCATACTGCTTTCCAGAGTGGCTGCACCAGCTTGCATTCCCACTAACAGTGTAGAAGCGTTCCCCTTTCTCCTCATCCTCACTAACATTTGTTGTCTACTGTCTTGTTAATTTTAGCCATTCTGACTGGTGTGAGGTAGTATCTCATTGTGGTTTTGATTTGTATTTCCCTGATGCCAAGTGATGTGGAGCATTTTTTTTCATGTGTCTGTTGGCCATTTGGATGCCTTCTTTGGAGAAACGTCTGTTCATGTCTTCTGCCCATTTCCTGGTTGGACTTTTGGTTTGTTGGGTGTTGAGTTTGATACATTCTTTATAAATCTTGGATACTAGCCCTTTATCTTATGTATCATTTGCAAATATCTTTTCCCATTCCATAGGTTGTCTTTTAGTTTTTTCAATTGTTTCCTTCACTGTGTTTTGATAAAATAAGTATTTTGTCTTGAGGAAATCCCAATAGTTACTTTTTGCTTTTGTTTCTCTTGGCTTTGGAGACATGTCTAGCAAAAAGGTGGTGGTCAAGTAAGTTGCCACCTGTGATCTCCTCTAGGATTTTGATGGATTTATGTCTCACATTTAGATTTTTCATCCATTTCGAAAGAGTTGAGATATCTATCAATAAATGAATAGATAAAGATGTGGTATATATATACAATGGAATATTACTCAGCCATCAGAAAGGATGAGTAATGGATGAATTACTCAGAAAGGTTGAGTAATGGATGAATACTTATAGTTTAATAAATAAAGGATATATCAACTATATATCTTTTAATCCTATAAATAATATTTATTACTAATCCTATAAATATATATTTATGTTCATATAAACTATATGTATTATAAAGGATAAATGAACTATAAATAAAGGATGAGTACTTATAGTTTACATTGATATGGATGGAATTGGAAGGTATTATGCTGAGTGAAATAAGTCAATCAGGGAAAGACAATTATCATACAATTTCACTTATATGTGGAATATAAGAAACGGCACAGAGGATTATAGGGGAAGGGAGGGAAAATTGAATGGGAAGTCATCAGAGAGGGAGACAAACCACGAGAGACTCTTAGCTATAGGAAACAAACTGAGGGTTCCTAGAGGGGAGATGGATAGTGGGATGTGGAAATTGGATGATGGGCATTAAGGAGGGCACTTGATGTGATGAACACTGAGTGTTATATGCAACTGATGACTTATTGAACACAACATCTGAAACTAATGATGTAAAAAAAAGACAGTTGGTAAAGCAGAATTGTGGTTTGCAGAAAACATCAGAAAGATATTATTGAAGACCATGTTTGGAAATGAGAAAATGAGGTTAATTTTGAACGCAGAAAAAAATGAGGAAAAAAAATGGGAGTGGAGTATTCCAAATGAGTACCATTGTTACTTTCATTTTCTTTATGACGAAACAAATAATATAAATGTTCATATCTGATGTGATTTTCTTAGTGGATCCAGATATCAGGTGCCTTAGTACTTTCAATATTTCAGGTTACTGAGATCATTCTGTCCTTTAGTGCTTTAAATAAAATTTACCAAGACTGGGTATCCCACAGATATGGAGATGCAAAGTATTCCCCCATCCTAATCCTTCTCTAGCTATTACTTGGATCATCAGAGGGTGATTAGAGTATAATGAATTACACTTCTAGTCACCATTGCCCCATTTGTTTCCCCATTTGTTTCTTTTGTTCTGTTTCTCATCTCTTTCTAGTGATCTCTCTTTTAGATCCTATAGAATTTAAATATTCCTCCATTCCAGTAGCTTTGACTAAATTTCAGGGCAATAGACATAGGGACAGGAAACATTTCATAGGGCATCACAACAAGTAGCTTAATGTTGGCTATTAGACACCTTAATTCCGCTGGCCCTGGGTTTTTCCAGCTCTTCCAAATGTGTTGCTGGCTCCCAGTTCCCCTCAGCCCACATCTTCCCACCATCTTGTTAAATCCCTCTTTTTTTTCTATTTACTTAATTTCTGCATTTCTCATATTTCTGGATCCCTTCAACGAACTTATCTACTTGGACTCCTCAAGAGAAATATTCTTATGTTAATTTTACAGAATAATTTAATATTCTTTGTGTTACTCCTCTACCTACTGCATCATTCCATGAGTTCCCTTAAGAATGTAGATATGCTGAGAATTTCCTAAATCATCGAGTCCTGCAGACATTTTGCTTAGCAGTCTTCCCACAGTCTCTTTCCTTTCGCATGTTATTATGAGCAGCAAGATGGAACCAAGCTTAACTTCAATGTTTTGGTTGGAAATTTCATCAGCTAAATTTCAAAATTAATTATTTACAAGCTTTGTTTTCTACATTACTTCAGGGCACAATTCTGCTCAGCATTCTGCTTAGCTCCCCTTGCCTCCATTTCTGATATAACATTTTCATCAGAACCCTCACCAACACTTTCAATATCCACATTTCTACCAACAGTCTATTTAAGACAATTTAGGTAGTCTCTAAGACAATGCATATATGTGTATATATTTTTTTCTGTCAGGCTTTCTGTGTCCTCAATCCTCTCTAGCAGAATCATTAACATCCATGTTTCTACTAATAACGTGTTCAAGAAAACCTAGCTTTTCGATCATGCTTCTCAAAAATTTTCCATCCTCTGCCCATTGACCAATTCCAAAATAACATCCACATTTTTCTTTATTACAAAAGCTATGATTTTTATCAACAGAAAGAATTGAATGTATACATTTTGAAGTGTTTCTAATAAAAATTGCAGTGGTGATTTCCATTTCATAGAATGAGGACAGATAAATAAATGAGAATATCCAAGAATGTATTGGAAAAGAACAATATCACAGTATATTTCATATGTGCAAATATATTACATATATGGATATATTATATATACATTTTATATATGCACTGTAACATTATAATAATTAGGATAATAAATAAGATCTTGTTCAGGTGAATGAAAAAACATAGGGAGAAGCCTAATCAAAAACAGGAAGAATTTATTTATCACTTAAACCTGCTAGGTATTATTCTTAGTGGTTTACACAAATGAACTCATTTAAAAAACACAACACTCCTTTTATGTATGCACTTGTGTTAGATTTATTTTGCTGCCATAATTGGTCAAAAATTCAAAGGGGTTGCTATGATCTAGATGCATGTGTCCCCTCAAAATACATGTGTTGAAATCTTAATCCTCAAGGCAAGGGTCGTGGGAGTTGATGCATTTGGGAGGTGGTTAGGTCATGAAGATGAAGCCCTCGGGAATGGGATTATCGTTTTTATAAATCTATTATAGACCCTAGAGAGATCCATCCTCCCTTCTAGCATGTGAGGACACAGTGAGAAGTCTTCAACCCAGAACACTCTCCTGACTTTGCTGGCACTCTGACTTCTAACTTCCAGAATTGTGAGAGGCAACAATTTTTGTTGATAATAAGCTACTCAGTCTGTGGCATTTTGTTATAGCAGCCTTAATGGACTGGAGGACATAATACAGCTATGGAAGAGATTAAAAAGATAAGAGGGGTCTTCAGAGCACCTTTATAGCAATGAATATTAAAGCATAGATAAAATAGACACATTCCTATAAATGTACATAGATAAACTCCCCATACATTCATCCCTATAAATACATAGATAAAAGACACATCCCTACAAAGCTTATAAAATAGGACTCAGCAAGAAGCAGAAAATTTGATTATTCCTATAAATATTTAAAAAATCAAACCAGTAGTTTAAATTCTCATTAGAAAGAAAACACTGAGTCAGATGGTTATCTGGAGAAGTTTTACCAAATATTCAAGGAACAAATAATTCCATTCTGAAATAAATTCTCTCAGATATTAGAGGAAAGGAGATACTTCCAAACTCATTTTATGAGTCTAGAATAATCTCAATTATAAAACCTGACAAAACTAAAGGAATGAAGAAAAATTATAAGCCAAATGACACATGAACATGGATGTAAAACCTAAACAAAATATCAGCCAACTAAATCCAATAGTATATAAAAATGAGATTATTTCATGACCAATTTATTTCCCCCCAACCTAGTAAATTAAGGTTGGCCTAGCATTGTAAAATTAATTAAAATGTTCTACCACATTAATAGAGCAAAGGAAGAAAACCTAAAGAATATCTCAATGGATACAGAATAATCATTTGATACAGTTCAATATCTACTCATGACAAACTTAATAAACTACCAAAGAGAAATTCCATAACTCGATGAAAGATTTACCAAAAATCTAATGCAAACATCAGGTTAGAAGCTGTTTCAGTTATATCCATGAAAGACAATTGTGTCTTACATTAGGATAGTGGCCTGTATTTGGGGGTAGGGGGTGGAAGATGGAGGGAATCAGATATAGGAGAATTTATCATCTCTTTAATAACAGAGACCCACCACACATATTTTTCGAGCAGCACCTAGTCTAGGGTTCTGCACATAACATGTCCAAAACATACTTATTGATGGATAGATTTTTTTAAAATGTATCATAAGACAATCACATTATTTCAGAGTGGTGTAGTCTGGAGATTATTATAACTTCCAGAAGATTCTTGCTTGGAATTTTTCCTCTCGTCATAAGCCATCCAGAGTATTTGCTATACCAATCATTACACTTTTCATATTCAGCTGACAAAAAGCTTTATTTGTCCAAAACCCCAAACTAGAATTTTTCAGTATAAATTTGTTCCAGATAATTACTTTCTTTGAATAGTGCCACCATAATAGATAGCTCTAAATGACATAATTTTTCTTCTAGTGATTAAAAAATATTGGAAAAATATTTGGCCTTAAAGGGCATTATGAGATGGAATAGGAAATGTAGTAGGTAAAACCTGAAGGGGTTGGGCTTTTAGTCCCACCTGGGTTATAAAACAGATGTGACCTTTGATGGGATTCCAAATTTTAAGCCCCTATTTCCTAATCTGAAATGTGCTTGATGATTTACTCATTCATTCAACAAATTAAGAATTGTTACATGTCTGGCATTATGCCTCTGTCCATGTTATATAGGTACATGGTTATTGAGAAAATCAACAGCGATGGGATTTCTAGAAAGCACATGGTGAATGTAACTTGCTATACAAAAGCTGATGGGTTTGGGGAGTGTGAGAATTCAACAACTATCAATTTACCAAATATGTCTCAATCACCTCATCTGTATTTGTGCCACATTCACTTCTAGGGGCATGCTGACAAGAATAGAATTAGGTACTAAACTCAACACCAGGATCATGCACCTTCTTTGCAATATGGTAGAAAACAGATGAATCCTCATCTGCCTTAACTATGTATATGACCTTGATGACATCACCCAACTGTCTTCCTACAAGTTCCTGAAATAGATCTTGAAACAAAAACTTGGGTGCAGTGAGTGTATTTGGAATTTTATCCCAAATATGGGAAAAGTGACATAGAAAATAGACACAAAGCTCTATAGTGTCTGAATGAACCATTACCACTCTGGGCCTCTGGCACCCAGTTCTTCTGGAGACCTTCTCAGTAATCCTATAAAGTACACCTCAGAATTGTTTGGCCAAGGGACTGCACAGCTGGAATATTTATTCACTGATACTGTTCTCTCACTGTTTGAAATTTGCCCCCAGCATTCAGAGCTGTTGTGCCCATGAATGGAAATGTGCTTCAAGTGGGAAGCTGTCAGTTTCAGGTGAACTCTGGTGGGCTCTGGGGATGTGGAGTAGGAAATCACCGGCATCTGTTACAATAACCAATCCCAGTTTTGACTTCCTGGTCTATAAATAAAAATGCCTTATCTATTGCAGAAGAGTTGTGAGCATTAAAATTTTCTATAACCATTTTTATTATGAAGAAATGTTTGCCCCAAATGCTTTGGGGAAAGAGTGATAAATATGAAAGAATGCAGCAGCATGGTTCTTGCAGTGCATGAATCCTATGACCTAGGAAGCAGGAGTTATAAGCCTGTCTTGTCTTCTTCATCTCCTTTGAGCATGATCCAAGAGGAGATTTTGATAGAAACTTGATGAAAGAGGCCAAGTAGAAAAGCTTGGGTTCATTGCAAATGTTTATTTAACTCAGACACTTCAAAAGCCTTTATTGGAGAAATATTTTCAGATTCATGTCAGATGAATCAACATCCTTTACCCTTATCACAGTCATAGCCTGGAGGAGTGAATTTAGTTAACTAACTTGTGGCTCAGATGGTATGAGACCCGTTTGAGAAGATTTGGAAATCTGGTGTCAAGTTTCCAGCTGCCTTTCCCATCCTGGGGCACGAGGGACATCCTGAGCTGAGGTTGGTGAAGGGCAGTGGTGCTCACACTTGGCTGTTCATCAGAATCAGTCAGAGGGCATTTCAAAATACAGATAGCTGAACCCTAAACCCAGGTTTCTGATTTAGATCTGGAGTAGGGCCCAAGAATCTCTATCTCTAAAAGTTTCTTAGGTGATGCTGATATTGCTGATTCAGGGACCATGTGTTGAGAACTAATAGTTTAGAAGAAGCCAGAGTCATAAGAATGAGTAGGAGCTGGTAGGGGGTGGATGTCACTGAGTGCCCCACTGAGAGTTCAGTTACCAATCTGGGACTCAAACTCAAGACTGGTCTCTTGTCCTTGGTCTATGGATTCATATTCTCAAAGGACATTTCTATTTACCTTCCCTTCTGCATTTTGACCCGTCCCTAGCCCAGAATGCACATACAACTTTACATCTCCCAGGATTTAGACTACCCTTCCAAACCTAGGCTGTGCTTAGAAGGAAAAGGTGGATTTTGCTAATAACTAGACTTTGAAAAGACAGGAGGACTGAAAGGAAAGAAAAGGGAGAAGGAAGGAGAGAAGAAAGGAGAAAAGGTAGAAGAAAAGAGAGAAGCAGGCAGAACTTCATTTTATGAGTATATATTATGTTCCATGTTCTATGCTTTGAATATTTACACATTGTTGATATCTCACACATGTTCTGCGAGATATGTATTATTATCCTCATGAAAAAAGTGAGGCTTACACATATTAGAAGACTTACTCAAGTAGACAAGAAGACTTACTCAAGTAGACAAGATTTGTAAGAGTCATGGGCAGGACCCACACCCGGAAGTGTTCAATTCCAAGTCTAGTGAAATTTTTACTCTTTTCCAAAGCTTCTCAGGAAAATTGTGTCTATACAGAGGGAGAGTAAATGATTTGGAATTGAGAAACAAAGTCATGTGGATGGACAACAGTTGCCTCAAAGGTTCAACTCATTCTAGTATTGACAATCATGATATGGTCTGTGGTCCTTGTTCTTGACTTGCTGAACTGGCAATAAATCCTGGGTATCTTTTACAGTGCTATTACAAATATGGAGGAGCACTAGATAATCTCCCTGCCTTTATATCTGTTAATCTCACTGCCTGAGAGGCTCTCTCTATTCCTGGTAAAAGTGATTATGTAGCAGATGACTTGGGAATAGTATTCCTGATCCTAGAAAATGTCCTTCAGTAGAGGGTTTCTTAGAAAGCCCAGAATTGGCCTGAGAAGGTGGATGTGGGGTCACAGACCTACCAGTGCAGAAGCTTATGGTGTTCTCATTCCATTTGAATGGGGCCATGAGTTAACCTAACAGTTTGACAATTGATGGCATTCAACAGGAAGAAACATTTCAACACTCCACTGGAGAGTGTTTGTCACATGATGAAATAGTGATTTTTTAAGGTGTTTGTTATTCTTTTTTTTTTAAGATTTTATTTATTTATTTGACAGAGAGAGAGATCACAAGTAGGCAGAGAGGGAGGCAGAGAGAGAGAGAGAGAGAGAGAGAGAGAGAGAGGAGGAAGCAGGGACTCGATCCCAGGACCCTGAGATCATGACCTGAGCGGAAGGCAGAGACTTTAACCCACTGAGCCACCCAGGCACCCCAGGTGTTTGTTATTCTATTCCAATTTTACAACTTCTACCCAGATTGCTCTAGATTTCTCCATTTAAGACAAGCTGTTGACAATAGTTGCCATTAGTCAATTTAAACCAGCAGTATGCAGAGTTCAAAAGAAGAGGGTAAGAGGAAAAACTACAAGGAGAACAACTTTCACTGAAATATAAGGGTGATCCCTAGAACTTGAATTATGTGGTTATGTGATGGTCTTGCTCAGGCATCTCCATTCCCAATGGATAAAACAAAATCTGAGACTGTACAAACATATAGAGGACATAGTGTGGAGAAATGGACAATGGGCTTGTTAAATACTGAGCTTTTTCAACCTTGTTGTCTAGGCAAAATGATTGAAAACATGGCATCTTGGGAGAGAAGAGAATCAGATGAAGGACCTACAATTGACCATCTGGGATACCCAAATCATTTAACTTCATAACACCCCATTTAAGATGCAAAATAGGCATGAGTCCAACATGACCCAGACTCTGAAAGGAGACAAAGTTGGAGCAAGAAATAGCCTCTTTGAACCTGTAGGTAAACGCAAACTGCACAAGAGTACCTTTCCAGTATTAGGCAGTTTTTCTAAGTACAAACCACAACCAAATTTAAAAACTACATAATTGGTCATATTCAAATATGTGGTTCCTTTCTAGGGCCAAAAGGGAAATAAAAGCATGAAAGGGGATAAGAAGGGTGGGGATCCACAGTGCATTTGTTTGAAGCTAATTTGCATAGAGTAAAAAGAGATTTGACTATGAAGTCCCTCACACATGTAAAATAGCCAACCTTATTAAAATTGTGTAATGTGATCTGTGAATTAAAACAATGATACCACTTTTTTACATCAATTCAACACAGATTTTTGTTTTCTTCCAACAAAAACCCTAAAGTTAAAATCCAGGTCCACATTACTCATGTAAATTGGAAGAAAGACTATTGGTACCTATAGGAAGGTGGTGTTTAATGAAGAAGTCTAAAACTTCCAGACTCCCTCTGTGAAAGAACTCAAACACTGGAATGTTAAAAACTAAATTCCACATAGAAAGGTCTTGTCATTTGAGACCCTGGTTCTCCTATCCTGGAATGCATTCTGGAACAAAGTGTGTGTCATCTGAACTCTGTGTGTGTGTGCATGCGTGTGTGTGTGTGTGTGTGTGTGTGTGTGTGTGTGTGTGTGTGTGTGTGTGTGATGCAAAAAGGAACCATTTAGCAACAGAAGCCCAAGAAGCCCATAGAGGGATCCACCAGAATCCCCAAACAAAGTTGTAAGAAACAGATTAAGGGTAAAGAAAACCCAGAGAACTGGGGGAAAGAAGGGTGCTCATAGCAGCACATCATTTAATAATGGACTTTGCAGATAGGCACACCTGGGTTCCTACCTATACTACTTACAAGCCACACTGACAGAGAAAAAGTATTCCATTTCCCAGAACCTTGGCTCCTTATGAGTAATAATACCCACAGTATGGAATTATTATAAGATGAAATTGAGATAATACATGTAAAATATTTTGCAGGATCTGAGTGCCTAAATTCCAGGATCTAAATGCTCAGTAAACGCAGTGTTATTAAGGAGTGATCAGAGATATGTGCAAGACAAATACAAACTAAACTCATTCTCTGAACTGTGTTTTATGGTTCACTCATATGGAATATCAGCCTATGTTAAAAGGCTCAGATAACAGCCTAGTATAATGTCACTGTGTAGTTTAAACAATATTACACATACACACAATTATATATAATTGTCTGGCACGTTGTAAGCATTCAGTAATTCATGGCTCTTAAGAAAACTTCTTTTGCCTTAGGTTTGTACCTAAGATTAATCATCATGCTAGAAAACGGTCTTGCCATGAATATACAAGTCACAAAAAGGAAAATAATAAATGGATAATAAACATAGAAAAATGTCCAACAAAAAATATAAATTAAAGCAATGGTACCACTTTTTATATAAGGCAACACAGATTTTTTTTTCTTTTTAATGCTAAGCTCTAGTGTGCTAAGGATTCGTTAAAATAAGTGGTCATACGTTATTGCTGGGAATGTAGATAGGAATGACCCCTTAGAAAGTCATTTAGCAGTGTGTAATAAGAGCCTTCAAGCATTCAAAAACTCCATCCAGTAATTCTTTTTCTTAAAGTCTAACCTATAGAAATAACTTAAAACACAGAGGGAAATATATATAAACATGCTTCCCTGTAGTACTTTTTTCAAATAGCAAGCAATGAGAAACAGCCTAAATAGTTAACAGAGAAAGAATGGTTGCTTATGGAGCTTCTATATTGGCATATTTACTCAATGAAATATTATATAGCTATTAAAAATGATGCCAATAAAGAGTATAAAATAACATTAAATGCTTACAATGACATGTTAAGGATAGAAGCAGGGTATAAATCATTTAAATAGTAGATTCTCAGTATATAAAACAACAAAAAGCTGAAAGAAACATTGTGATGTTTTTCTAGAACAAGCATGATTTTTTAAATAAAATGATAAAATCCAAAGGCACTTCCTTTCATCATTCCAGAAGTAGGATTCTCTAGTCAAGGGGTCAGCAAACTATAGCCTATGGGTCACACCCTAACTCCCACCTACTTTTGCAAATAAAGTTTTATTAGAACACAGCTCTACTAATTCATTTATGTTCTATTGATGGCTGCTTTTGTACTAACATGACAGAGTTGAGTAGTTGTAATAGAAACTGTATGGCCCACAAAACCCAAAATATTTATAATCTGACTCTTTACAGAGAATATGTGCCAACTTCTGATCAAAAAAAAAATTCACCCAGAAGATTTGACATAGCTCAACAACTTCAAAGTCACTGTCCTCCAACCTGGAGAAACAATACTTTAACATTTCTGTAGAAAGTGTCAGTTCAAGGATAAAATGTCTGATAATTTTAAAGTTGTTGACATTCTTTTCCAATTTTATAACTTCTACATATCCACGTATCCACCTCTGTATTTTTCCATTTAAGGCAGGCCACTGACAATAGCTGCTTTTAGTCAATTTAGCCTGGCAGTATGTAGAGTTCAAAAGAAGTGTGTAAAAGTGTGAACAACAAGGGAGACAGTTTTCATGGAAAGGTAAGGATGATTCCTAGAACTTGAATTATACCGGGAGGGGACGGTCTTGTTTAGATATCCTAATTCTCCTTAAATTACATTAAATCCTGGACTGGATGAACATATAGCAGGTGTATTGTGAAGAAACGGGCAGTGGACTGGGTAAGGACTAAGTTCCTACCACCTCGTAGTCTAGGGAGAGTGATTGAAAACATGGCACCAGGAGAGAGAAGGATCCATCATTGACCACCTGGGATACCCAAGTTGTTTACATTTGCAACACCCCACAACCTGGTTCTGCATCATTGATTTACAGGCTCCCAGGGACTAGGAATTCTTTCTGAGGTAGCCCTGACATAGCTTCCCCTTGCTTATAAATACCAAAGAATTTACCTTATATTAGGAAGTTCTAACATTTAAATTTTCATTTGAAGGGATTAAAAGCCATTTTCAACTTTCTCTTTTTTCTTTCTTTAGTTTAGCCTGGAGGGCCCTCAGTGGGTCTTGGAGGAGAGTGAGAAAAAGGATAACTGTTGGTGCCTCTGCCCCTTTGCAAAACTTACTGTTCTTCATGAACTTATCTTACACTCAATAGTGAGTTATACGATCATTGGCTGGCTTGATCATGGTTAGCTGAAGTGTGTTCTAGCAAGAAGTCCAGTCCCAGGAAATGCTTCACTCACTAAAGCCATTTACTTTAGTATAAATAAAATCTAAACCAAGAAATAAAATTACCTCTTAGGCTCACAGAATCCCCTTCATGGGGGCGCCTGAGTGGCTCAGTGGGTTAAAGCCTCTGCTTTCGGCTCAGGTCATGATCTCAGGGTCCTGGGATCGAGGCCCGCATCGGGCTCCCTGCTCAGCGGGGAGCCTGCTTCCCTCTCTCTCTCTGCCTGCCTCTCTGCCTCCTAGTGATTTCTCTCCCTCTGTGAAATAAATAAATAAAATCTTTAAAAAAAAAAAAAAAAAAGAATCCCCTTCATGTAAAATCACTATGAATGTAGAAAAACTTTGCCGAGGCCTTAAGCTTTCTTTAAGTGAGCACTACTGATGTGGCCTACTTTATAGCATATAAAAAGTTTCTCTTTATATATTGCTATCATTCATTCATCTATTTGTCCATACAACTATTCAACATTTATCGAATACCTTCTCTACTCCAGGTGTGCATTAATTGCATCTATTGGAAAAATTATCTACAATTTAATTCATTCCTCATATCATCTTTAGAGACAGATGTGGCTGATAATTTACTATCCCAAAATTGCAAATGAGGAATCTAAGGATCGAAAACATTGATTACTTTTCCCAAGATTACACAGCTGTTAAAAGAAGGGGATGGATTGGGGGAGAAGAAGGAGCTGGGGCTTAGCTAGTGGACTGCAGTACCCTAGACTACATCACACCTCTACTCAAGAATGTTTAGCAACAAAGCACATCTACAAGGAAAGAAAGGCTGGGGACAAATTCTAGATTCTTACCCAAATTTAGCAATAGGGTTGAATTGAATGATTGAATGCCAGGACCACCTCAGATTTTCACATATAATTTCTAGGAACCATTTTTCCTGTTATAGGGATACAAATCAGTAAACACAGGCTGAGTCTCACTTAAAAATTCTTCAAATTTTTCTTTAATTTGATTGTGTGATTTTCAATGCCAGAAAGCTCCATTTGCACATCAGTTAGACTGACAAACAAGCAAAGTAATGACAAAGAACTGCCCTGTTTAATTTGGCCATGCAACAATAGACTACAGTGAGGGCCTAACTGGTGTCAGGTTATTCTGGATTTGGTGAGAACCTTGGTCAAAGCATCCACCAGCCATAGAAGAATTCCAGAAACTCTCTTTATTTGGAAGTGTGAGTGTTGGAACTCAACAGCAGAGGTTGAGTATGTCTGAAAATAAAGTTTCACACAGTACTAAATATAACTTCCTGCCAGGCAGGTAGGGGCTGCTTGCCAAATTTTGATGGTTGTCAAGATCCAAAAACCATGAAGAAGGCCAATGTTTTGACAACTGAAATTGCTTTCGAGATGGCTAAATCTGCCTTATTAAAGGGGAGACAAGGGTTGAAAGAATTAGTTAATTACCTCTCACCCCTAAACTTTCCAAACTTCAAATGTAGCAAGCTCATCATTTACTTTAGTATAAATAGAATCTAAACCAAGATAATAAAATTACCTCTTAGGCTCACAGTATACTTTTGCATGGAAAGACAACTCAGAAAATCTTTTTGCCAAGGTAACTTAAAAGGAGGTAAATAAAAGCAGTCAGAGAAAGGGGTAAGAGAAAAACTTCTAGCAGGATTGACCAAACAATGCCTCTTAGAAATTCTATTATTCTGGTTTTCTGTTAAATTTCCATCAGATAGTAACTTCTTTGAAGGCAGGCAAAAGGTCTGTCCTCGTCTTTGCTATATTCCCCTTCCCAGTACAAAGCCCTGCATGTGAATAAAGGAAGTCTCAAATTCATATCTGCTGGAGACCGTGAAGAGGTAATTACTCCAAAAATAGCAAAATGGTTGGTATACAGGGTAAATGGGTAGTACTGAATATGAACTCAAAGGCTTCGGCATTTTTTGTTCAGAACGGCAGTCTGACTCTCCAGAATGAAGGCAGGCTGGTTTTTTCATAGGTTGGCAAAACTGAACTTTGGGAAAAATGTGAGATGTGGTGTTCATTTTGCCTACATTTTTTTAGAACAACTATGCCCCCAAGTACCTTGCTTTGGCATAATATTCTCTTACACCTCAAGGACTAGGAAGTACATTACCTCACTGTCTCCTGGAAAAACTCTGCTTCTCATTCCTTTAGGCGCTTGTTAACTCGTGGTTTTAAATTCAAGAGGATCACAGAGCTGGCAGAAATCATTAGCATGCTAGAAGACAGCATCCGGCTAACAAAATTACATGGACAAGCCAGGCTGAAACATATCACATGAAATGAATGATAATGCTCCACAATTTTGAGTTCAAAAATTCATGATTTGATCTCAATGTAGAAAATCAGATTGGTTTGCAGTTTACGTTTAAAAAAATCTAGAAGGAGGCGAGATAAAGTGGGCATTTTACTATATGCTGAAGCTGAGACTAGAGTGTAATACAACTTAGTAAACACAGGCAAGAGTAGAAGAGAGGGGTTCTGGAAAGAAATACTAGGGGGCAAAGAAAGGTAACGGTCATAACTAGGAATATCACAAGAAAAAATGCTATAATACCACATGTCCTTTAACATCCCCCTGCCTCAGGGTCTCCATCCATACAGTAGGAATAATAAAGCCAACAGTGCCTTGTTGCCAGTGTTATCATGAAGATTAAATGATATAATGCAATTAGGGTCATTCTGTTCATTTGTGCCATTTTTAATGGTAACCATAACGAATTCAAGCTCTGAGATATACTGGAACAATTTGCAGAGTAGTGGAAGGATGAAGATAGAAATAGATGTCCCAGTTTCATAAAAGAAAAACCTGGAAGAAAATTTAAATTGTAAATGTACATAATACAAGTGCAAAATGTACATCAAGCCATTCTTTTGGATCCACTGGGATTTAACCCTGCATATAAGAAAGGCACTTTGAATAAATCCGTATGTCTCCAAATTTGTTTTCAGCCAATTGCTCCCTACAGTTGATGTTCTAACAACTGTACCTTTCGTCTTAGGCCATTCCATGATTGGACCCCTCCACCTGGAAGGTTCTTCTTAAACCCTTTTGCCTGTTTATCTCTTTGAACTCCCTACCACCAAAAGGAAACTGTATGCAATTAATTTATTTTATGATTGACAACTGTCTGCATATTTTAGATGGGGAGGATCTGGAAATACTTTTTGACCATTGGTTTTAGGCTCCTTTGCTGCAGAAATAGTACGAACAGTTTCAGAGCCTTAAACAATTAAGATACAACTTCCCACTGGTGTGTGAGGGCCTAGGGAAAGTCTGATGCACCATTTCCTGCATGTAAAATGGCAAATTATGTCAGGGGGAGCCGCGAGAGTAAATATTAGGAGCACCTCTCAGCCAGAGATGTTGAAGCACTTTAGGAACATGAATACACTTATTCTTATTCATAAAACACACACATCTATTGATGCTGATCATAAAATCCTTTCTGAAGCATTCCTGTGTAGCCACACTTGCCTGTGCATTTTCTCAATGGAGTCTAGCCTCCCTCGTGGTCTTCCTTTCTGGGCTGTAACTCAGAAACTCTACCTCTCAGAATGTGCCTTGGCCGCCTTCAGGAACAGCGATTTCTCTGTTCAAGTTGAGAGCATAATGAAACATTGCCTGCTACAATATCAAACATGTGAGGTTTCCACTAAAGTAATTGGAAGGGAAAACATTTTGCCTTCATCTAATAGCAGGGCCTGAAGTCAGAAACATGGAAATGGAAATGAGGCGGGGTTAGGGAGGGTGGGCTGATCATTTGAATGGGGCTGGAAGGAAAGTTTGCTCTAAACTGAAAAAAGCTTTAGTTGGGGGCTGAAAGGAAGACAGTGGTTTGGTTGGTTCCACTGTCTAGCAAGGAGAAGCAGATCAGAGCTGAAAAGACTTGAAGTCTAGACAGCACTCTTCTACTAATTAACCTAGATTCATTTGCCAAATTATGGAAACTGTTGTGTAAAGTGACTCTTAAACATGCACTCTGCATAAAGCACAGGTGAGGTACTAAAATGTTAGGAAAATACAACAAACTTATACACCAGTGGTTTTTAACCAGGTTGGAAGTAGAATAAAATTGAATTACATCAGAAGCTTTTTGCTTAAACATATGCCCGGTTTCCTCCTTCATTACCCTCCTATTCTAGCATTAAAATTTTAAATAATTTATTTGAAACATTGTATGCTAATCTAACAAGAGAACAAGAGCAACCAACAAAAACAACACAGTCACAAAAGTTACCCTCTATTGAGTGTGTTGTATGTGCCTGGCATTGGGCTAAATCGTTTTTGTACGTTATACAATTGAAACCCCCTAACAGTATGGGCTCTGCGCTATCCTCACCCCTGCATCACAAATGAAGAGGCTAAGCACATGAAGAAATGTATTCAAGTAACTACCCCAGTTACACAGGATCACTCTGTATATTTCAAAAACTGGAGAGGAGAGGGTGAAACAATCATTGTCTTCACTTGAGAGTTCCATACCAGGGAAATTATTCCAATGTCCACCCCACCCCTCCTTAATTCCATATCTTATCTTCTTCTGTCAATGAAAGAAAACAAAAGTCTGCTTTACCATGACCTCTTCTTGAATATAGATCTGATCTCAGCTAATTTCAATAGGTAGACAACTTGAGCTAACATTCTAAAAGGTATAACAAGCAGTTCTCTGGACTGGGAGCCTGTAAACATAACCTTGGTAACCTTCTGATAGATCTCTTAATCTACTTGAGCCCTAGGGGATTCATCTTCTGTAATATAAAGGGGTTGAGCTAGATGGTCTCTGAGTTTTCTTTCGACAATTAACATTTTCTGTTGGGGGGGGGTATTGTCTTCTTGATCTAGATGTTAGGAACTATTCTGTCCCTGTTAAAGGTCAGTACAGACAGTAGGCTAGGGACTAGTGGTGGCGAAGAGGCTTCCAACACCCTCATGACCTTGCCGAGCTGGTGGTTTTTAGGAGTTTCTCTATCAGTTGGTCATAATAAAGCAATCAAATAAGGAATGACAGAATGCTTCCATAAAAGAATAAAAGACGAAAGAATAACATGAATCCCAGTTCTAGCAAATCTCTAGGTCAAAGCCAGACAGTATAATTGTTAAGAGAATGACATTAAAGACATTATTACAGCTTGTAATTATATAATTATTTATGTAATTACTTAACATTTATTTTACTCTCTAAGCTATAAACGCCATGTAAGTAAGTACTGTAACTATTTTGTTCATATATCACCTGCATGCATAAATGTCTAATACCAGTGTTGAATAAATGAATAATAGATTAAAAATCAGCCCCCCTTCCTACTAGTTATAAGAAACTCAACTAGGCCTCTCACCTCTGCCATTTTCAAATTCATCTGTAAAACTAGGATAATAGCAGCACCTATGTCTTTGGGATTTCTCAGAATAAAGTCATATATCTAAGCTATGATAAAACAGTGGGTAAAATAAGAATAACAAGTTTGATTTTTATACACTCTCTTCCCTCCAAGTTCCCCAGACCAACCGTATGAAATAGGGACTTGTTGATAGTGAATCCAGGATGAAGACACCCTTGCTTAGGCTCCAAGCCAAATAGGTCCCCATCTACTTCACTCAGATGTGAATGAACTCAAGACTGACAAAGCCATGAGTCAACAGTTGGCTTCTCTTACCTTGGGAAGAGACTTACACTGCCCAGTCTAGGAGAATGTGTCCATGTCTGGGAGAATGCGTGCCATGTTTTCGGGACTCCTTTGCAGATCCCTACAAGCCAATCAGATTATGAGTTCTATATCCCTTGGAGAAGCATAGGTGGGGAAAATACATGCCAGGATTTAGAGTGCTTCTAGTATTTCCAAGAAGACAGATGTCCTTATTTAATGGGCCTGCTTGGAAACACTGGAAGAGAGAAAATGGACTCCCTTACAAAGGATAGTACCAGCTTCCTAGGATCTCTTGTAAGCTTTACATGTAAATTACAATAGCAGTTCTTTTCACATTATGTTGTATATTATTATTATTATTATTATTATTATTATTATTATTATTATTAAGTAGGCTCCATGCTCCATGCTCAGCATGGAGCCCAACCCAGGGCTTGAACTCATGACCCTGAGATGAAGACCTAAGCTGAGATCAAGAGTTGGATACTTCATCAACTGAGTCATCCAGGAGCCACTGACTTTTTTTTTTTTAATTTAATTTAATTTATTTTTTTCAGTGTTCCAAGAGTCATTGTTTATGTACCACACCCAGGGCTCCATGCAATACGTACTCTCCTTAATACCCACCACCATCTCACCCACCCCCACTCCGTAACCCTCAGTTTGTTTCTCAGAGTCCACAGTCTTTCATGCTTTGTCTCCCCCTCCAATTTAACCCAATTCAATTTCCTTTTCTTCTCTTAAAGTCCTCCATTTTATTCCTTATGTTCCATAAGTAAGTGAAACCATATGATAATTGACTTTCTCTGCTTGACTTATTTCACTCAGTATAATTTCCTCCAGACCCATCCATGTTGATACAAAAGTTGGGTATTCATCCTTTCTGATGACTGCATGATATTCCATTGTATATATGGACCACATCTTTATCCATTCATCCATTGAAGGGCACCTTGGTTCTTTCCATAGTTTGGCGATTGTGGACATTGGTGCTATGAACATTGGAGAACAGATGGCCCTCTATTCACATCCGTATCTTTGGGGTAAATAGCCAGAAGTGCAATTGCAGGGTTATACGGTAGTTCTGTTTTTAATTTTTTGAGGAATCTCCACACTCTTTTCCAAAGTGGCTGTACCAATTTGCATTCCCACCAACAGTGTAAGAGGGTTCCCCTTTCCACATCCTCTCCAACACTTGTCGTTTCCTGTCCTGTTGATTTCGGCCATTCTAACTGGTGTAAGATGGTATCTCAATGTGGTATGATTTAAGTTTCCCTGATGGCTAGTGATGATGAACATTTTTTCATGTCTGTTGGCCATTTGTATGTCTTCTTTAGAGAAGTGTTTGTTCATGTCCTCTGCCCACTTTTTGACATGATTATCTGTTTTTTGGGCATTGAGTTTGAGGAGTTCTTTAGAGATCTTGGATATTATCCCTTTGTCTGTAGTGCCATTTGTGAATATCTTCTCCCATTCCATGGGTTGCTGCTTTGTTTTGTTGACTGTTTCCTTAGCTGTGCAGAGGTTTTTATCTTGATGAAGTCCCAAAAGTTCATTTTCGCTTTTGTTTGCTTTACCTTTGGAGATGTGTTTTGAAAGAAGTTGCTGTGGCTGATGTCGAAGAGGTTACTGCCTATGTTCTCCTCTAGGATTTTGATAGATTCCTGCCTCACGTTCAGGTCTTTCATCCATTTCAAGTTTATCTTTGTGTATGGTGTAAGAGAATGGTCGAGTTTCATTCTTCTTATGTACCTGTCCAATTTTCCCAGCACCATTTATTGAAGAGACTCTTTCTTTTCTACTGGATATTTTTTCCTGCTTTGTTGAAGATTATTTGACTATAGAGTTGAGGGTCTATATCTGGACTCTCTACTCTGTTCCATTGGTCTATGTGTCTGTTTTTGTGCCAGTACCATGCTGTTTTGGTGATCACAGCTTTGTAGTAAAGCTTGAAATCAGGCAACTTGATGCCCCCAGCTTTGTTTTTCTTTTTCAACATTTCCTTAGTGATTCGGGGTCTTTTCTGGTTCCATAGAAATTTTAGGATTGTTTGTTTCAGCACTTTGAAAAATGCCAGTGGAATTTTGATCAGGATGGCATTGAAGGTATAGATTGCTCTGGGAAGTATAGACATTTTAACAATGCTTATTCTTCCAATACATGAACATGGAATGCTTTCCATCTTTTTGTGTCTTCTTCAATTTCTTTCATGAGTGTTCTGTAGTTCCTTGAGTACAGATCCTTTACCTCTTCGGTTAGGTTTATTCCAAGGTATCTTATGGTTCTTGGTGCTATAGTAAATGGAATCGATTCTCTACTTTCCATTTCTGTATTTTCATTGCTAGTGTATAAGAATGCGACTGATTTCTGTGCATTGATTTTGTATCCTGCTACATTACTGAATTGCTGTATGAGTTCTAGTAGTTTGGATGTGGAGTCTTTTGGGTTTTCCATATAAAGTATCATGCCATCTGTGAAGAGAGAGAGTTTCTGATAGAACAAATCACTAAGAGAAGAGAGAAGAACTACGTGGTCCTCAATTGATGCAGAAAAAGCATTTGACAAAATACAGCATCTGTTCCTGATTAAAACTCTTCAAAGTATAGGGATAGAAGGAACATTCCTCAACTTTATAAAATCTATATGAAAAACCCACAGCAAATATCATTCTCAAGGGGAAAAAACTGACAGCCTTCCCACTGAGATCAGGAACATGACAAGAATGTCCACTCTCACCATTGTTCAACATAGTACTAGAAGTCCTAGCAACAGCAATCAGACAACAAAACGAAGTAAAAAGTATTCAAATTGGCAAAGAATAACTCCACTAAATTCTTAATTGACTTCCAGTATCACTTCTCTCTCCAAACCATTCTGATCAAGTTCCCTGATAATCTGATGCTGGCTTCTAGTAGGCCAATTTCAGGTAATCCTGGACACTTTTATTCTTAGCAGTTCAATTTTATATGTGCCAAGAATCAGCTGTATTGACTCCCAAACCTATTTATTCTAATGGAATTTTGATTCATAAAGTGCTACAAAAACATATCAAATATGATTTCATAAAGAAAAATGGTTTTATTTCTTTATAGTTAAGTTAATATTTTGGAAGAATGGCAAAGGCAAGCCTCGCCAAAGTGGTATGTGCCATAAGTACCATTGTAAAAGATTGAGGAAAACAAAAATCTAGAGGGCTTTTACCTTCAGATTGCAGTTCATATTCCTTACACTTTCTCTCCCTTGAAGCACAAACAAAATCATAAATGAATGTATTAATGCATTATAGATATAACTTATGAACAACAGATGACATAGAAGTCTTATGTTTTGGATTCATATCTGAATGCAAGGCCTTAGCCCTTCATCATAAAACTTGGAAAACAAAGGTTGATCCATATGTTTGAAGTTAATTATTAACATAATTTTGGAAAATTGGACAGCCACATGCAGAAGATTGAAACTAGACCACTTCCTTACACCATGCACAAAAATAGACTCAAAACAGAAGAAAAACCCAAATGTGAGACAGGAATCCATCAAAATCCTTGAGGAGAACACAGGCAGTAACCTCTTCAACCTCAGCTGCAGTAACTTCTTCCTAGAAACACTGGCAATTGCAAGGGAAGCAAGGGCAAAAATGAACTATTAAGACTTCATCAAGATAAAAAGCTTTTGCACAGCAAAGGGAAGAGTCGACAAAACCAAAAGACAACTGACAGAATGGGAGAAAATATTTGTAAATGACATATCAGATTAAGGGCTAGTATCCAAAATCTATAAAGAACATATCAAACTAAACACCCAAAGAACAAATAACTCAATCAAGAAATGGGTAGAAGACATGAACAGACATTTCTCCAATAAAGACATCTAAATGGCCAATAGATGGAAAAAAATTCTCCACATCACTTGGCATCAGGGAAATACAAATCAAAACCACAATGAGATATCACTTCACACTGGTCAGAATGGCTAGTATTAAATTAACAAGTCAGGAAACAACAGATGTTGGCAATGACGTGGGGAAAAGGGAATCCTCCTACACTGTTGGTGAGAATGCAAGCTGGTGCAGCCACTCTGGAAAACAGTAAGGAGGTTGCTAAAAAAGTTGAAAATAGAGCTACCCTATGACTTAGCAACTGCACCACTGGGTATTTATACCAAAGATACAAATGTAGTGATCTGAATGGGCACCTGCACCCCAATGTTTATAACAGCAATGTCCACAATAGCCAAACTATGGAAAGAACCTAGATGTCCATCAACAGATGAATGGATAAAGGAGACATGGTGTATATATATACAATGGAATATTACACCACCATCAAAAAATGTCTTGCCATTTGCAATGACATGGATGGAACTAGAGGGCATTATGCCGAGTGAAATAATGCCCTCTCAGAGAAAGGCAGTTATCATTTGATCTCACTAATGTGTGGAATTTAAGAAACAAAACAGAGGATCTTAGTGAAAGAGAGGAAAAAATAAAACAAGACAAAACCAGAGAGGGAGACGAACCATAATAGACTCTCACTCACAGGAAACAAACTGAGGGTTGCTAGAGGGGAGGGGAGGAAAGGGATGGGGTAACTGGATAATGGACATTAAGGAGGGCATGTGATGTAGTGAACACTGTGTATTATATAACACTGATGAATCACAGACCTGTACCTCTGAAATAAATATTACATGTTAACTGAGTTTAAATTAAAAATGTTTATTAAGAAATAAAGTGTTACAGAAGGGGAAAATATATATTTTTATTGTTATGAGTTGTCTAAGAAGACTTTAGGTGAATGGTACACATCAATTTTCAGTTGAAATTATGAATATTACAAAAGGTTAAGGAAAGTGACTTGCTTAACTCATATTCAAAGACATCTGCAAACAAAGATCTAGATCGGGTATGTTAACAATTGAAGAAGACAAAAATTAATAGGATCATGACACTAGAGGAGATTTAAAAAGTGATTGATTTTAGGGCGCCTGGGTGGCTCAGTGGGTTAAAGCCTCTGCTTTCGGCTCAGGTCATGATCTCGGCGTCCTCGGATCGAGGCCCGCATCGGGCTCTCTGCTCAGCAGGGAGCCTGCTTCCCCCCTCTCTCTCTGCCTGCCTCTCTGCCTCCTTGTGATCTCTCTCCCTCTGTGAAATAAATAAATAAAATCTTAAAAAAAAAAAAGTGATTGATTTTAATCTCAAGGAATTCAGAGAAACCCTTAAGAAATTGATGACTATGGAATGTTTTTGCAAAAATGACTCTTTTTTTTTATTATGCTGGAAAAATCCTGATTGTTTTAGATAAAGTGGCTTCTACTTTATTTTTATAACAGTGCTTGGCATATAGCAGAACCTTAACAATGAAATGTGTTCATATGTGAACATATTACCATTAGTAGTAGTGCTTGTAGTTACCTTTGCCTTCTGCCCAAATGTAGATATGAAGGAGCCAGTTTGCGCTCATGATTTCCTTTCTATGTGTATTTCTCCTATAAAATCGGCACTGGTTATAACTGCCTGCCCAGAATAAAAAATGTTCCCTTGTAAATCTATTTTTGCAGATGAATGATCACCCAACTATTTACTGAATCTTTTCCCAAGTGCCCATGTGTCCAACAATGAACAGTATCAGGAGCTGATCTGATAACTCATTCCTTAAACTAAGGTGAACCATAAATTCAACTAAATTCCATAAATATTTAATGGAAATCATTCATTCAGTTATTTGCTAGGCTTTCCTGATTTTAAAGGAAAATGAAAGAAGGGAAAAAAGAGAGAGAGGGAGGGAAGGAGGGAGGGAGGAAGGAAGGAAGGAAGGAAGGAAGGAAGGAAGGAAGGAAGGAAGGAAGGAAGGAAGGAAGGAAGGAAAGAATGGGAGTGGGAAAGGAAAGGGAAGGGAAGGGAAGGGAGCAAAGAAACAAACAAAAAGCTTCCAGGAACTTGTAAGTAATCTATGTACATTGACACACAAATAAAGATCTCTAATTTAGGGTTTTATGGAAGAGGCAGAATGAAATGTAAACAGGGAAAGTTGCCTGTGATTCTGAGTCTACCTGGGTGTTCAGGAAGAGAGGTAATTCAGAAATGGGCTGTAATTCTTTCAAGAGGAAGTTTTGGTTGTTTATATTGGGCCTTTAAGTACAAGTAGAATTTTGACAGATTAAAGTGAATGAGGAAGAACATTACATTTCAGGCAGAACTGGGAAAGGGTAGGGCATGCATGGAGATGTATGGTTTGGTGTGGCTGAAAGGAAATCTGTATGTGCCTGAGGTGAGAGGGAAGAGTGTAGAAGTAATAGAAGATGAATCTAGCAAAGTAGAGTGTAATATTCAGTATAGCATAAATCTTAGAATATCCTCAGTAAAACTTTCTTTGAGGAATTTGGGTTATTACCCCAAGCCAGTGGTTCTCAAAGTGTATCCTGAGACCAGCAGGATCAACATCACCTAGGTATTTAGAAATGCAAATTATTGGACACTATCCCAGACCTAATAAGTCAAAAACTGAAACTCACAGCAATTCACGTTTTGACAAGTTATCCAGGAGATTCCGATGTAACTTTAAGAACATCTATAGGCAAAGGATTATTCAGAAAAACATGGTCAGATTTGAGTTTTCAAATAATCACCTTGCCACTGGTAAAGAATGAATTGAAGATTGCAAACCTGGAGACCCCTTGGGGTTGTTGCTATACTCAGAAGTAAGAAGGCTCTGAGCAGCAGGAGTGGAAGGAGGGTGGGAGGGCAAGACAGGATTGATGGTACAGGGTATTCAAACCCATCAAACTTCACCAATGAATGGAAGTGGAAGATTGATGTGATACAGAAGATGGTTAACTCCGAGTTGACTTTTTTCCCCTAGTCTGAGGGATTCAGTTGGTGGTGGTTATCCTTCCAAGAGCTGTAGGTACATAAAGGAAAGATCCTTCAATTAGGCAGTGATGGAGCTTCTGATCAGGCTCATTAGCAGAAGAACTATGAATGGAAATCTGTCTCACTATACTCACTATTCATTCATTCATCCATACAGGTAACATTAGCTGAGTGTCTATCATGTGTCAGGGACTTTGATGGTCACAAGAGAGAGAGATGGATCAGATGTTGTCCTCTTCCTCAAAGAGCTTTTGAGCTACCTGGAGAAGGACACATCTAAGAAGGAGACAGACATATAGTGCAGAGGGGACCAATCCAAACTTAGGGACAACTCTCATTGGATTGAACATGATCACGCTCACAGTTTGTCCCTTCCTGTTTATCCAGCCCCTCCTCTAAGTTAACATATCCTCTCAGGTTCTCAGAGGAGAGCGAATGCCTGTTGGGATTCATTGAAAGAACACCTGGCACTCAGAGAGTTCTTAGCTTCCATAAGATCAGGTGGCACCCTATATCTGTCAGCATTTCATATATCATCTGTCTATCATCTATCTATCTATCTATCTATCTATCTATCATCTATCACCTATTTATCCATCTCTAGATATTTTTATATTAACAATGGTTATCTTAGGGTGGTAGATTACTGATGATTTTACTTTGTTTTTATGCCTTTCTGTATTGACTAATATTTTTTACACTGAATCATTACCTATATGAAAATAAAATATATTAATAACTTCTAAACATATGCTGAAGAAATGAATAATGGGCTAAAAATACTAAAAGGACCACTATGAAAAGCAGGAAGAGATGAGGAAGAATCATTTCTCATTACATAGCATATGTATTATGACCTCATATAACTGCAGTTAATAGTTTCAGGTAAGGGACGCCTGGGTGGCTCAGCTGGTTAAGTGTCTGCCTTCAGCTCAGGTCATGATCCCAGGGTTCTGGGATCAGGTCCCACATCAGGTTCCTTGTTCAACAGGGAACCTGCTTCTCTCTCTACCCGCCCCGCCCCCTTATGCTCTCTCTCTCTCTCTCTCTCTGACAAATTAATAAAATCTTAAAAAATAGTCTCAGGTAAGTAGTAATAATAATAATATTAAATAAATTTCAGGGTGCCTGGGTGACTCACCTGGTTAAGAGTCTTCCTCTTGGTTTCAGCTCAGGTCATGATCTCAGTGTCTGTGGTCAAGCTCTGCATCAGGCTCAATGCTCAGCATGGAGTCTGCTTGAGATTCTCTCTCTCCCTCCATCCTTTCCCCCACTTGTGTGTGTGCATGCACACATGCTCTCACTAAATAAATAAGTAAAATCCTTAAAAAAAATTCTACCTTAATGGAAAACCTATGCACTATCTAAAACACAATACTGCAAGTTACCTAATTCTGTTTCCATGGGAGCTATTCTACAACTCTATACCTTTTAGATAACTGATAGGAATGCAAAGTGATTCTTGTCCATACACATGTAAACTTTTTCAGTTATATCCAGTGGAAACTCAACTGATTTTCCTTCCCCACTCCAAAGGAGACTAATATTTCCTCCATTTGCACATTCATTTTAACATTCTTGATGGAGAAACATGTCTGCAGTTTGGAATCTCCATTGAACTGGGTTTTAACACTTCACTAGTTCCCTAATTAATGAATTAAATGAAATCTTTAAAATGGATTTATTTTAGGGCGCCTGGGTGGCTCAGTGGGTTAAAGCCTCTGCCTTCGGCTCAGGTCATGATCTCAGGGTCCTGGGATCGAGGCCCGCATCGGGCTCTCTGCTCGGCGGAGAGCCTGCTTCCTCCTCTCTCTCTGCCTGCCTCTCTGCCTACTTGTGATCTCTCTCTCTGTGTCAAATAAATAAATAAAATCTTTAAAAAAAAAAAAATAAATAAAATGGATTTATTTTATATATGTGTAAGACTCAAGATTTTAGGGGCACCTGGGTGGCTCAGTGGGTTGAGCCTCTGCCTTCGGCTCNTATATGTGTAAGACTCAAGATTTTAGGGGCACCTGGGTGGCTCAGTGGGTTGAGCCTCTGCCTTCGGCTCAGGTCATGATCTCAGGGTCCTGGGATCGAGTCCCACATTGGGCTCCTTACTCAGCAGGGATCCTGCTTCCCCCTCTCTCTCTGCCTGCCTCTCTGCCTGCTTGTGATCTCTCTTTCTCTCTGTCAAATAAATAAAATCTTTAAAAAAAAGACTCATGATTTTATACATTTTTTGAAAATAACTTAACAATTGTCATAATGTTAGTTAATATTTACTAAGAAATTTCTGTGTGCATCACCCTATTCTGTTACTTAATATGTCTTATTTCATTTTACCTTTGCCATCCATGTGAGGAGATAATGTCAACTCCACTTTCCAGATGAGCACCCAAAGCTCACTAGAAGTGAGGTCATGTATCCAAAATGAAACACAGAGTGTGTCGTGGCACATAATTCAAATTCCAGCTGAATCCAGATATGTGTTAGCCATACAGTGTCGGGCCATGTTTTCCAGATGAGAAAATTCAACCTCAGCATGGTTAAAATACCTCTTCCACTTATTCAATTAATATTTTGAACACCTCCTATGAATCAGACACCATGCTAGGTTTGGAAACACAGGAAAAAAAAATATAAGTAGACAAAATCCTTGATTTTAGATTTGAATCAAGACAGAATCCTTGATTCTAGATTGAATCTAGAAACTTATGATAATTGACTGCAAGTCCAGTGCTGGTATAGCCAGGAAACTTATTTCCTTTAAAAGCTTATTTTCTTCAAGCTTCTTGTACTCATTTCCAGTCACCAAGGAACATTTAATGGACTGGAATTATAACTTCTAGTAAGAAGACCCTGATGTCATCTTGTATCCTCTTGTTGCTTGGGGCAGAATGAATTCAAATAAATCCAGAAAGGGAGGTGACTAATGAGCTCTTTGTAAATCTCTAAGAAAAGCATCCTATCCAACCCCCCACTGAAAATGCCATGTCCTCTGGAATGCACTTTTCTGCCTTCCTTACCTACTTGAACTTGACCCTGATCTTCAAAACTCTGTTTAGTCTTCAGAGTCTTTCTGAAGTCTTCTTTGACTTCATCACCAACCCCTACCAACTTTATAAAGTAGCTTCTCTTCTCACTCTAGCATTTCCTGCCTCTTGAATATTTCTAACTGCACACTCCCCACAGAGAAGCACCATGACTTATTCATTTTTGCAACCCCAGCACCTGGTATGTTAAGGGCCAAGAGTGGCCTGAGGCATGCATGAGGAGCTAGTAAACTATTCTTCCCATATGATTTATGTAGAACAACTTTCACTTCTCCCAATATGCAGCATTCTCCCTTATCTCTAGATCTTTGCACTTACTGATCACTCTGTCCAAACCCATCTTATTTATCTCCTACAGTTCCTAAGAATTTCAAAGACAGGAGTTTGTCCTGAAGCTTTCCCTAACCTTGAATTAAGTGCCTCTTTTTTGTGCTCTCCTGTGACCTCAAATTTTCCCTGTTATATTACTTTTCACCCTGGAGTATACCCATCTTTTTGCATATCTGAATATATGTATATTTATTTGTCAAGTCTTTATTGGCAAGAACTCCATCTGTTTATTTCACTGTTTTATCTCCAGATTCTAAGCAGTAATAAGTACATATAAGCATGTGGCTATTTATGTATATGTAATATATGTAAAATGAGGGAAAGCCAATTTGTTCATGTTTGCAGTTAGATGAAATGAATTACCCTTAGGGAACCACATGATGGAATAGAAAGACCAACTTTGGATTCAAAACATGGATTCTATTCCTGACTCAGTCATTTATTGGCTGTGTGACCTTGGGCAAATTGCACCAATGTGTTATCCCTTAATTTCTTTATAAGTAAAATGAGAATAAGGATCTCTGCTTCATCCTATTGTTGTGAAGACTAAATGAGATAATGTATGCTGAGGGTCTGAGGCTAAGTAACCTCTTAATAAATATCCATTTCCTTCCCCTTCTATTTGTGGTCAGTACGAAATAATAAAGACAGAATTTGGGCACATAACAGGATATCCTACATGAGTAGGAATGGCTTCCCAGGGTAATAGATGGTGTTGCCAACAATAGTGAGGAGAATGAGAGGAAGCTGTCACATAAACGAACCTTCTCAAGGTTTCACCCGCAAGGGTTCAATGTAAGGTTCAAAGGATGACTTTGAACATGAAACAGCATCATGAAAAACCCAACAATGTTCCCAGCTGTGGCACTTAATCAACTCACATTCCTAAAAGCAAGGTGGCTCACAGAAAGAGAGGAGCCCCGGGGTCAGCACTGAGTGAAAGGTTAATTCTCATGCATGGAATGCAAATCATGTGCCACTGACAACAGTAGGTGTTCCTTCTTCCTACTCTACTCCTGACCTGGGATAGGGACTTTGAAGAGGGCTTAAACTTCCTCCACAGTATTGTGAGCTATGTTATGTTTTCCCCNAAGATTTTATTTATTTATTTGACACAGAGAGAGAGAGATTACAAGTAGGCAGAGAGACAGGGAGAGGAGGAAGCAGGCTCCCCGCTGAGCAGGGAGCCCGATGCGGGCCTCGATCCCAGGACGCAGTGGGTTAAAGCCTCTGCTTTCGGCTCAGGTCATGATCCCACAGGTATTTTAAAGCTTCCAAGTTTCTATTAGGTCACTCCTGCCAAAGCGCCTGTGAAAAATGTCCACATGTTGTAACTACAATGTAAGTAGCAAACAAAACCTCCCCAGACAAATTTTATAATTAGGACCAAAATGAGGGATGCGATGACTGGAATGCTTTCGGGGTTGCTGAAAACCCACCTTATATTTCCAAAGAGTGGTCTGACATTTCAGCTCTCTTGCTTTAGGAAAAGTCCTACTTTTATGTCTCATGGGTGACTAGACTCATTGGCGGAGGGTCAAGCAGGTGAAATGCTGAATTAATGCTAAAGAAGCCCTACCCTCATTTTCTGGTGTTAAAAAACTGGGCACGTAAACATCTTGCTTGTAAGAAATAAGCCAGTTCCTAAAGGTATGTGGTCCTTTAGGACCAAGACCTTTAGCCAGGTCTTAGCCTGGTTGTGGCTATTATCACAACTTTAGAATATGCTGCTACAATGCTGCCACAAACACAGCAAAGTGGGGAATTCAGCAGAGAAGAGGAGAAGCCCAGTACCCATGGAAAAAGTGTTCAGTTGGGAAGGTGGAGACTTGGATGCTTTTTTGCGCCCGACTGCTCTGTTACCTTGGTAGTGGTCTTGGTAAAGGGAATGATGTACATTCAGGGTCTACCTCACTCTGGGTCCTATGCTATCTCCTTAAATATATATCTTGTGTTTTAATCTCTCTTGCCAATGCTAGTTATAATAACTAGTCCGTGCGTGAGGAAATGGGCTCAGAGTGGCAGACTAAAGTGTCTAAAATCACAACTTGGTGGATCAGACTTTGAGCACAATTCCATGTTCCTTCTACCATATCATACTGCCTTGCAAATATCCTGCCATATTTACCTTTTCTTAAACATCATCCTTTAAATACTAATGGTCACCTTACAATCAACCTCACAAAACCTATTCCAGTCCAGTGGGCATGGACTTAATACAGGTAAGGCAGCATAATCTCCTCCGGACTCGGGGAGATGATGCTGAGTGAAATAAGTCAAGCAGAGAAAGTCAATTACCATGTGGTTTCACTTACTTGTGGAGCATAAGGAATAACATGGAGGACATTAGGAGACGGAAAGGAAAAGTGAATTGGGGTAAATCAGAGGTAGAGACAAAGCCTGAGAGACTGTGGACTCTGAGAAACAAATAGGGTTTTGGAGGGGAGGGGTGTGGGGGGATGGGGGAGCCTG